>VYZQ01051472.1:4198-16438 GCA_013400655.1 Mystacornis crossleyi
CTGCCAACTTGAGATTTCAAGAACAAATTACAATATAAATGTACCTTATTTAGCACCTCGTTCTTTCCCTAGTGTGAAGATTTATGGATGTCATCAGAGCTAGGATTGTTGTGGTTACATTGTTCTGAAACTGACTTTATATAACAATTTCAGTTTTGGAGTTCTCCCATATTAGCTGGGCCTCAAAACTTTAATGCACAGAGCAATCAGTGGAAAAGAAGTTAAAGATGTGTTTTGGCTTCTAGCTTGTATGAACCTGGTATTTATAAAGCCCTTTGTTTTTCAGCAGGGATGCCTTCCCAGCAGTCAATCTTCATACTGGAAAAGACAAAATCCACAATCCAAATGCATTGGCACTCTCATGTCTCTTCAACAATTAAATAAAGTGTGTTACTTAAAAATTCTGTTAAATTGATAAAATTTATAAAGGCCAGTGTTTTCCTAATAAATATTACCAGTGTTTGTTACAGGCTGTCAGCAGGTAGCTAAGCAAAAGTTATCTCATACTGGTAGCAGTGGTGNTTATCTCGTGCTGGTAGCAGTGGTGTTTGGGTAGGGGCAAGTGGCCAGGGCAGCTACATGACCTTTGGTCACTTCATCGAACAACGTGAATAACAAAAGCTTATTTAAGGGCTAAATTTGTCACTTCAGTGGTCATCAGCTCCTGCCATCATTGACAACAATTTCTTATCCAATTTACGGTCCACAGTGCCTCAAAGTACTTTTTAAAAACCTATGGGTATTTTGGTGTGAGTATGTCTGTAGCACAGTAAAATTAGTGTCAGTAGTGCTGGAAAACTGGAAGTTAATTGAACTCCCATATGTACGGATGCAGGGTTTCTCAGTGAAATTAAGCAACCTATTTTCCTTATTCTTAATGAATGTAAATAAATTCTCTTTGTATTGTACAATTTCTATTATGTTGAGTGCATGTTAATGAATAGTGTGGTTTTTATTGAGTTGTGAATTGGAAGAGTGCTTTCTCTTCACTGTAAAATTTTTTTTTTCCAGAGTCAGTCACAGGCTAGTTTCTGTTTGAACTTTCTCTAGAGTTTACCAGATGTTCTGTTTGGATTCCATGTTACTGTGTTGTGTTCACTGGAGTCCACAGATGGGCTTTTCACTGAACTAATGAAAACTTAATGAAAACCATGTATATATTTAGCATTTGAGAATAAAATATAATATAATGCTTTCTGTTGCTATTTGTCATTCATGCTTAAATTGGCAGGACAAATGCAAGCCACTAAGAGACACTGAGTTTGCAAGCAGCCATAAGATTTTTCTTCTCTTCTTTCCTACTATGTGCCCCTTTCTATCTTGTGGTAGCAGATAACTCCACTTTCAGTGGTGCCTAAGTTCTTGTTCTGTTTCAGCTAGTAAAATAGGAAAGCAGAGGGTCAGATAAGAGGTGTGTTCAAAGGCATGTGTCAACAGAGTTGGTTAAACTGGAGGGTGCCTGATTTCAGGAGCAGAAATCAGTGAGGAACCGAAAAAAACCCCAACAAAACACCAAACCCCAAACACTTATATCAGTTTTTGTTAAATAGCAGTAGTGGACAGATAACCCCAAACACTATACTCCCTGCTGTCGGGTGTGTGAGTACTTGACAGGCACAGAGGGTTTTGCAATATGAAGTCTAACCAGAAGCCAGTTCCAAATGGTGTTCCCCAGAGGCTGATAGTGTTCAATGCATGCAAGGATGGAATACACCCTCTGCAAGTTTGTGGGCAATATTATATCATGGGAAGCAAATCAGCATGGAGGAGCTGAAGACAGACAGATCTGGACAGGCTAAAGAAATGGGCAGAGAAGAACCTCATGTAGTTAAAAAGAAATTAATACAAGTCCTGCGCCTGGGATAGAATAACCCCAGCAGTGCAAGCTCGGATCTGCTTTGGGAAAAAAGCAGCTTTATACAAGATGTTTTTGAGTTCCCAGCAGTCAGCAAGTCAAGCACTAATCAGCACTCAACACTTACAACAACAAAAGCTAATGTAATACTGAGCTGTGTTAGCAAGAGTGTAGCGAGCAGGTGGGAAAAATGGTTTACCTCCCTCTAGTCAGCCCTTGTGAGCTAATTCTAGAAGTGTCCAGGTTGGGACTCCTTAGTGCAAAAAAGACAGTGACAAACTGGAGGGTCCAGGGCAAGGCAGCAGTGCAGATTAGGAGATGTGACACATACAGGGGGATTGAAAAAGCTGGACTTGTGCTTCTTTGGAGAAGACAAGGTTAAAAGAGAAATCTTAACACTGACCTCATCTGTCTAAGAGGATATTTATAGAGAAGATAAAGCCAGACTCTTCTTGAAAGTGCATAGCAAAATAATGAGAGACAATGGCCAAAACCTGCAAATTCCAGTTAACTATTAGTAGATAATTTTTTGCAGTATAGTCAAGAGGTAAAAAGGATTACCTACAGAGGTTGTAGAACCTCCATCCTTAAAGATAATTGCAATGCAACTGGAGGTGACTGGGTAACCTGGTCCAAATGGTGGATCCAGCTTCAAATCTGGACCTGTTTCAGAACTTTCTTCTGGATCCTATCATAATAATTGTGTTTAGGTCTTTTTAATGCCTCGTAGTGATACTTTCCTTTTTAAAAGAAAATATTTATACAGAGAAATTAGTGATAACGGTCATTACTAGTAATTTTATTCTTCTCTATCTCCAAGGTACTTTGAATCCTCCTTACAGAGGAAGGCACTGTTTTGAAAGCAGACTAATGACTTCAAGTTCAAAAAGGAAGATTCTTTCAACCTGAAAGTCTTTGGAAAATTCTGGGACAGAATATTCATAAAGTATCCAAGTAATGAAAATGCTGGATCCAGTAATCATACCGAACAGAACACATCACTTCGTATCTAAAATACTCATATGTCAATTGTATTACCTTTTCACTAGTGATAATAGAAATTTCTGCATGTAATCTTGGGATTGTGACCCTGTAACATAAAGCTGCAATTGTTTTCCTTTACTGTATTACTGAAGATGGACTCTAGGCAGGAATAAACAACTGTATCACTTTCTTGCCTCAGCATAAAAAAGAAAAAAAAAAGTAAATTTTTTCTTCTAGGAAGATATACTTGAGGAAATTTTGTAACAGATAGTTTTCCCACAGGAAAATGGGGATTTATGAGCACCTGGCTTCCTAGCTTCTTGGCAGCTCGTAAGACAGAGTCTTATAGTGCAGCTTCTTGTAATTCCCTGGTCCTTTGACATCCTCAGGCAGAGGCAGGCAGGCATGGCCCAGGGCGCTTCCCAGCTCCCAGGCTCCAGCGCTCCCCTGCAGGCTGTCATAGAGGGAGGGAGCCTGGAGGGCAAAATGGATTTCTGAAACATGGACATGTTCCTGTAGTGGAAATAGAGAGCTTGGCTTTTCATTTCCTCCCCTCCCCGCACTAAACTTTTCAAAACATAAAATATTTTGCAGAAATTAAGTTAAGCTTCCCAGCCAGGTGGGTGTCTGTGCTGAAGACCCATCCAGTGTTGACTAAGCTTTTCAGTGTGGTCACAGGGAATATAGTAGTGGCTGTGTAACCTAGAAACACTCTCCTAAGGCAGAGCTGTCTTCAGATTTTCCAAAGAAATGGGCAGTGAGCATTCCGAAGATGGTACAGGTGTCAGAAAATTGCTTTCTCTTCTTTTTTAAAAAAAAACTAATGACTTTATAATACATTCATCCAGCACTGACTCATGTAAAGACAAGACAACCTGAGAAAAATCATGAAAGTAAATGAATCTTACAGGTGTGTTGCATTCCCTGAAGAAAACACATGTTCTCTGTGTTCTCTGCTCATGGAAGTATGTCTGGAGGAAGTGAGCACATTTGACTCAATCCATATATATCAGTGTCCAAACCCGTTCTTTAAAATGTTGTTACTTTACATTATACCAAGAGTAGTTTTTGGAAATTATTAGGCACTATAATATATAGTGCAGATGATAGTAAATATGATTATCATTTGAATCATTGCAGTCTGACAAGAAGAATTGCCGTAATGAAGAGATAAAGATGTGCAATACATAAATCAAGTTCAAACATCAAAATTTTTAGATCTTGGCCCAGTCTAAAGAGAACATGCGTTATTCATACATCTTTGAATTACAGACATGTGTTTGCACACCTCTGAGAAAACAGATGACATTCCCATATCCATTGTGAATAATGGTATACATTTTTGTCTTTGAGCAGGGCTTTACTTCAATTTGCCTGCAGCATTTCTTCTCTTTCTTTGCATTTGTTTTCCATGTTTGGTATGTGAGTTATTAGGGCCAGTGTAAGAAAACGACCCTAGACAGGTCTAGACAGGTACGAGACAATTGGAGATATGAGCTTCTTCCCTGAAAAGCTAGTTCTCTAAAAGATGAAATTAAAAAATCCCTCATAAAATAAAGATATGGCTGATCAACAGAACATGTGAGCAGATCCATTTCAAACACCCAATTTCAATGCATTAACTGATTTGCTCTTGATTTTGTGCTTTACATTGCAAAACAAGGTTCACTGGAATCACTTCCAGAGTGCTCTGTTAGCTGGAAGATGGTGGAAGGTGTTGGAGGTGAAGAAAGGTGGGAAACAGAAGAGGGCACAAGGACTGGCATACTGAGTGGGAAACCTATAGGGGCAGCAGTGCCCGAAAGCCCCTGCTGATGACTGCCCCATTCCCTATTCCAGTTT
Organism: Mystacornis crossleyi; assembly: GCA_013400655.1. Taxonomy (NCBI): domain Eukaryota; kingdom Metazoa; phylum Chordata; class Aves; order Passeriformes; family Timaliidae; genus Mystacornis; species Mystacornis crossleyi. The sequence continues at coordinate 8,880 of VYZQ01051472.1, forward strand.
ATTTCATGAAAGTTGTCTGATTGGAGAGGAGAGGAACTCTATGAGACATAGCCCAGTAGAATTTGTTCTCAGGATCTGCATTCAGGCCAGAGAAGGTATGTTTAACTTTTCAGGAACTGCTAATGCAGTGACAGGGGATGCTCCGGCTTCCAGGGCGTACACCACAGAGAAGAGCCAAGTTTATGTGCTCCCTTGCTGCCTGAAATGAAGTGGTTCCTTCATGGGCTGCTGATTTGTCCCTGTCAGGCATCTGTTAGGTTCCTGAGAAGGTACAGAGCGTAGCGTATCCACTCCAGAAACCCCTTCAAATCTGGAAGAGCACTATGTCAAAGCAGCTGATGCCTGAGGTCTCATCTGTGTCACTTGGCAGTGCGGATTCAGGAGTGCCTGCTGCCTGCCATTGGTCCACCACTGCCTCAGTGTCGAAGTGCTTCAGTGTCAACAGCTTCATGGCTTTATGTTGGCTTCTTTATCCAGATGTGCTGAGTAATCCACAGCAGCCTTACACTCCTAGCTCTGACATGGCAGCGAACTGCCCAGTGTCATTCCCTTAATCTCCTGGCTCAGACTAGTGCCAGCTCTGCCTTTCTCTTTACCATGCAAACTATAAGCCTGATGAAAAATAAAATCCTCCATTGCTGTACTTCTTTTCCTCTCAGAAAGGAAGCAAAACCTAAGCGCTATGGGGCATGCTTACATATATTGTCTGCCAATCAAAAGATTTCAGAGAACCCCATAAATTATTAAGTTACACAGAAAATGTGGCCAGTCTGATTCTATTTCTCCACTTCAACTGCAATTTTTTCTGTGTGTATAATTTACTCATTACAATTACATGAACTAGAAAAAAAGAGACAATCATCATTAGATAAGATTTAAAATTCAGCATTAATCAGCTCCTATTCCTGGCTCTTTAAAAGCATTTGGACTGACTTCTCTTTTTTGATTTATTTTTATTTCCTTCAAAAAATCAGCTGTTATATTTTCCACATAAAGCAGTGGCAGAGTGGAAGTGCTGCCCATGGTTATTCTCCTATTCTTGGTCATCATGTTTGCTGGCTTTCAGCTCACTTGGAGCCAGCTTTACTGGCTGGCCTAATGGGATTTCCAGACCTGCGTCCTCTCCTTAGCATGGCTGTCCCTCACACACCCTCAGAGCTCCCAGAAAGTATGCCAGAGAAAGGGTTGCCCTTCAGAAAAGCTTATCAGAAATGGATTTTAAGGAGGAAGATGAATCTGTCCTTCCCTGGTCTTTAAAGTAAGGCAGTGTCCTCTCTGTTTCTCAGCTCAAGCACAAAATCAGTGGTCTCAGTTTCAGCACTGAAGCTGTCATTTGAGAGAAGCTTGGGCAGTGCAATCAAATGAACCCTAGAACATATTTTCCTGTGCCAGATTTGAACTTTGAAAATATTTTGAAAGTATTGAGAAATTAGACTGACCATGCGCTAATTCACCATTATACAGAGACACATACAGAAATTCACAATTATGAGTCTGGGAGGATTTGTGACGTTATAAGAGACAGGCAGCAGCAAAGGAGGTACTGATTTTCCACATTACCTTTAAAACCTTTCATAAAGAGATTTGAAAGGAATTATACATTCTTAAACTGATGTACTTTTGGCTAAACTAAATAACATATTCTTGTTATTTAAAAACACGTATCATTTGTCATTAAATGATAATCAAAATAAAGTTCAAAATCTGAAGAGCCTCTACTAACACCAAACTCAAAGGACACTTCAGATTTCTACCACTGGCAAAAATACATGTCTTAGGTTTTATTGTTTTATCCCTCCTAAAGATTTTGTCGATTTAACAGACTTTGCTCACCACACAGCCTTAGAAAAGGTGACAGCTTGATGTCTGGTGACTTACTTCAACAACTACAAAATCTTAAATCACAGCTGAATGTGACCTGGCACAAAGAAAATAAATAAATCCCTGCAGCCATTTTAGTCAACATCAATAATATTAATTCATGATTGTCCAGAAATACAAACTACATATTTCCAGAAATAGTAAGCTGAGACTCAAACTCATGAATTATCTAGTCAATGAAAGACCCAGAACATCAAGAACATGTTACTTTTGTGCACATATAGCAAAACAGACATGGAGCCAAAAATGTATATTTTTAACCTGCAAAGGCTCATGGTAACTTGCTGAAAGTCTATTTGCATATTCATGTTAACAGCACCACAAATCAGGGCTGACACGTCTGCTTCAGCCTGTGCTGGTTTTTCCTATATGCATGAAATAGTGACAAAATATCATAAAGACCCACATTTTCTTTCTGATGGCTGTGCTCAACTGCAGCTTTCCAATAAATTGTTCACTCTGCAGGGTTTCTTCCCTCTAATTTTTCCGTGATAAATTCAGAGAAAGAAATCTGCTCCCAGTTGTTCTCATTGTTGCTTGTTTAGGTTATTAGAACTAAAATATTGACATATTTTAAAAAATGTTTGTGAGAAAAAGTGATAACAAGGTATCCATTAGTAACATTAAATAAAAGAAGGCACTAATGGGACATATCTTAAGGAGTTAAAATTTACTTATCTTTTTAGAGTTTTTTTGTCTTTTAAGGAATATTTCACTTTCTAAAAGCTATGATACCTGATAACAGCTCCTCAGCTCTATAATATTTTATAGCTTGTCTGAAGAATGACAGGCTTCTAGAAGCAAATGAGAAGACATTTTTGCCCATGAAAAAAATCACACAAAGGATTTTCCACTGCATAAACTGTGGCCATAACAAAGTTTCTGGAGAAACTAGGGAAAAATACTTCACAAAGTTTTTTTAGAAGTCTTGGAAACCCTATGAGTCTTACAGTCATTCAGGGGGAGCTCATTTCAATGGCTGCTCCACAGTATTATGTGTAGGCTTATAAATGAATTTCCAACATTTGTAAAGAAAGATGTATTTTTTTATCTTCTCTGCACTCCTTTCACATATCTGCATCTCTTCTGAAGTCTCAGTCTCTAAAACTGAAAACTGTTTTCCAACCAATGTCATACTGACCCTGAAGACAGCAAAATATTAATTTATCTTATATATGACAGTTTTACATTTGCCCTGTTTTGAGATAAATCACATTTTTAATGTGTTGAACCCAAATGTATGTGTGTATATATATATGTGTGTGTGCGTGTGTATGTAGGCAGGTGTCAAATTACATTTATTAACCTCATGTCAGACAGGAAAAGTAAATTTCCTTTTGTGTGGTGCTGCTGACAGCATTGCTACAGCAAGAAGGGCTGTACTTTGTAGAGTGTAAATAGTCTTGTTAGTCTGGACAATTTTATCTGCAGACCCAGTGGGCAGGCAAGTAAGTGGATCAGAGTATAAGTGATATTTCCTTCAACAGATGCTTTTCAGAGTGAACACACCAGGAGTAAACTGGCCGTGTTTGACACTACCCCAGATAATGAGACTGGAAGTGACAAACACTGAACTTTCTTCATTTCCCTCTTTTGATTTGGCCACCAAGGATGTATAATTCAGGTTTGTCACTTCTCACTCTTTTAACATTAAGAATTTGCCTTTTGTAATGTAACTGGGGCCACATGGCCTCCCTGCTACTTTAAGGGAGATGAAGTTCACACAAAAAAACCCCTGACTTGCAAAGAAAATAGGGGCACAAACCCCTACAAGACAACATAGCACAGTGATGCAATGCAACGCCATGTTGAAATGATTACTGGAGTTTTCTTAAAAATATGTCACTATGAAGAGGTGACCCCCGTGGGGGGGATGAGCATGAGTGGATGCGTGGGGCACGGGGTTCCTCTGTCCCTGTTCCCGGGTCATGTGTACCCCAAATTCTGTCCCCTATTGGTCAGTTTGAATGTAGCCCGCGGGAATCCTGTACTTAAGGGAGTGTTCACGGGACCCCGGGGGGATTGTTCCAGACCTGTTCTGGGGGGCAGGTCGCTGTCGGAGTCCCTGCCGGGCTCCGGCCATGTGCGGCTGGGGGAATAAAATCTGAAAACATCTATCAAATATCGTCTCCTTGATTCTTCCACGGGCCAAGGCTGTCTCCCAGGGAAAGGTTGCAGCCACCCCACTGCAACATCACTATACTTTAAACGTTACAAACACAAGGGTAGCATTGAATCAAACAGATATAATTGAGTTTTGTAGGTGTAGCTGATTTCAGGTGAGAATCTCCCAGTGCCTTCAGAAAGAATGTCAAGATATACTCCAGCATCTACCACATGAGCTACTTTGACTTTGGCCTTTTACATATATAATGAAAATAAATGTAACTGCTATAATTACAACGCCTGTTTAGAGAGTATGATGTTCCATTAAATCTTTTCGGTACAGGGAAGCTGGGCCACCTAAGACACTTGTAACATGAGAATCCAGGGAGGGATTGAAATGACCTCGAGTATAATTGCAGTTCTGAGGGCAAGATGTAGGCATCTAGCTCCGCATAGAATCAACATAAAGCAGTAAGCACCTGTATATTATTTTGTGAGTCTTTGGCTAAATATCTACCATAATTACTATTGAGAGCATGAACACCCCTTCTGAAAAGAATACAAATACATGTAGTGTGACAAAAGCTCATACTGGAAGGATTTTGGAAGCTAAACTAAACCAACAGAACAATTCAAAAGACGGTTTCATAGAAGCTCACAGAAACATTCACCATTCCATTAAAATAGCTGATTTAGAAAGAACATATTTTTACCCTTGCAATAAATTTCCCACGTCCTGCTGTGAATGCCATTCCTTTGAGAAAGGAGCTCTCCAGCTCGTATCATTGGAATCAAACATTCAAGAAATGTGATGGGGGGAAGTAGAGGCGTCAGTGGATGGCAGCTTGCTTAACCCAACCACTCGATGAAAAGCAAATGTATTAAGAGCTCTGACGTCAAATGACAGGCATCTTTCCAAGAGAAATTTTGTCAGAACTTCATATAAATCAAAAGACAGATTGTGAAGCTTTTTATTGGCAATTGCACTTGTTCATGAAGTAAGATGAATTAATAGGGAGCAGAAAGGTAAGCCAAAAGGCATCTTCATTTTACAGACCTTGCCTTGCAGCTCTGGAATTTCCTGAACTGACAATTGTTAAGAAAATCCAGAGATGGTGTGTTCACATCCATGATTAGTTGCAAAGTAAAATAAATTGCAATCAAAAGAAGGGCTTCCTAACTGGATATTTAGATGGAATTCCAGACAAAGGAAAGCAATGGAGAAAGTTTTAGCCAGGATTTTTGCCAGTTTTGCTCTTTGCCAGCCAGAACCTTAAAGCCAAGGAAATTTAGAGTTCTAGATTACTTGTGTCTTTGGATGTATTACCCTGAATTTTATAGTGGCATATAGTTCAATCAGGAACACAAATTGTGATCTTGGGTTCAAAAACTCTCTGGAGACTTTTCCAAACTGTTGCTGTTACGACAGTTGGAAAACAGACAAATGTTTCAGTAACAGTCCAAGGGACAGTTTGTCCTCAAAATCACTTCTGCCAATGAGACTTCATCTGCCCAAGCCTAGATTTCTTCTCCGAGAGAGATAACAGAACTCAAAGATAGCAGATAAACACTGCAGTTTATACATCAACAATTATCTTGAAGACCACAATATTTATTGCTTTTTGAATATCTAATCAAGCCTGACAGTTTTAAAATACTGAAAAAAAATATTTTTGCATAGTAAACTGGATAAATACTCTCAAGTCCATATTTTTCTATTAAAAATTATATTGGTAAACAAAATATAGTAAAGAATTAGTAGACAGACATGGCCAAAGAGTGATTTATCTTTTCCTCACAGGGACACCCACTCAAGGTGCCTGTGTCTCTCCTTTGACTAAAAGAAATCTACAGACAAAATCTGACTTTAGGCAATGAACTTGAAGTCTGAGGTGCACCTTTCCACTATGCCTGAAGGTTCTGATGTAAAAAAATTATAACATGCCTTCACGATCACGTCTTGCGTATATCTGTGTTTTCACACTTGAGCTGTCAGTGTCTTTGTTGCTTCTGTCAGATTCTGTGAAAGAAGTTGGTTTTCTTCATCTATTCTAAACAAACAGAAGCAATTGCATAAATTTTTTACCTTTGCCTAGTTTTCCCAGCTATTTTGTCTTCATCCCAAAAGGCCTCTTTTGTTTTAGATAAATTAAGCCTCAAATTTTGAAAAATGCATAATACTTGTAATTAAAAAGTGTTAGTTTTAGGTGATCCTTGCTCTTCAGGAAAACCTCAAACTCAGGAACTAAATCCTGAGTATGGAGATTTAAACCAATAGTGTTATCCAAATAATGAATGTTTATGAAAAAATCCCAAAAGTAGAGAAAAGTGACGAAAATGTTATATAACCATTCAATAAATATTTTATGAGCTAGAAATTATCTTTTTAATTATTATATTATCATTATATTTGTTATTATCTAGTGAGCAATATATCTGTCTTAGAGTTAACTTCTCAAAGAAGTTGCATCAGTTGAGAAAATTATGATTGATTTAATGTAATTTTAAATAATACATTTTCTGGATGGACTCCGTAAAAATCTCTGATGTTTTAAAACACAGAAGTAAAAACAGAAAAAAGATTTGGAAAGATTTCAGAATATGCATCTTTCTCACTGCAAGGGCATATGACATAGGTGTATCCTAATTTGCACACTTGCAGCAGGAAGATTACTATATTTTAGGTGCATGATATAGAGATGTAATTGGGGGGGGAAAAAAAAAAGGCACTTTGTCAACTAGCCAAGCATCAAAACAAGGTGTTTTCTACAAAATAGTTTCTGTGTCCATGACAAGCTTCTTGTAGGAGCTCATCTGGAGTCCTTGATGTAGATATGAAAATATCCTAGGTCCTACCAACCTCTCCAACAACATGAGGAACTGGAATAAGTGACACTGACTTAGCTGGGCCAACAATACAAGACTTGACTCACTAAATGGTGTAGTTTTTGGACTTGCTTGTTGAGGAACAACGAAGTTCACAGTATCAGCATCTGAACTATGATCCAGGACCTTTGCTGAGAAGAACAGGCAATTTGTATTTTTTGGAACTATTCCCTGGAGCATTTACATTCTTCACAGTTTCTTACGCATTTTTACATTAGTTGTAAAATATGTTCACCATGTATGTTTGGTAGCTTTGTACGTTTTAACTTTAGCACCTGTGATTCTAATCTGGTCTGGGAACAGAAAACATGATTTTATGGTGCAGATAATTTTCACCAGAAAGCGCCAGATATTTCTAGTCAACCACAAAGCTCCTGTGTGTCAGCGATGAGACAAAGGAAGCCACTGGGAAGAAAAGTCAACCACAAAGCTCCTGTGTGTCAGCGATGAGACAAAGGAAGCCACTGGGAAGAAAAGTCAACCACAAAGCTCCTGTGTGTCAGCGATGAGACAAAGGGAGCCACTGGGAAGAAAGCTTTGGCTTGGATGGCATGCACAGTGATGGGGGAGATTCAGTCCTCAGGATGTAGGATGCAGGTCGATTAATTCCTCTGTATTTCTGTTTGTTTGATATTAAGCACATAGAGAACAGAGATACAGCTGTTTTTTTATAAAAAACCCAACAA
>VYZQ01051479.1:0-51334 GCA_013400655.1 Mystacornis crossleyi
TTGGAAAGGTTTCAGAAGTCTTACAATGAAAAGAGTTTATTCTATGTAACTGCTTAACTTTCCCATCGAGCTATTATTGCTTACTTCAGTAGTCAATTTTATGCACAGAAAGGCCACTCCTGCTCTCCAGAGATCGTTGCCAAAATATATGTGATGAGATAAATGGGGTGGAAAAACCTCATTTTACAGAATCTTGAGGCAAAGGGAGAGACTGAAACCTAGATCAGAGAATTTACTTGTGTGACTAAATATCCTTCTAGAAACAGGCTTTAAAGATTTGGCTGCTCTTGCACAGAGATCTGCAGTAAGAGTCTCCATCCAGAAGAAGAAAGTGGAAGTCTCCTGGTGTTCCCTGCCTTTGCAGAGCATCTCTGTTTTGGACATCCTCCTACATCTTGAAACAGCTTCAAGTCACCACCTCCTCGCAACCTATGAAATCTGCTCTCTAAGCAGTCTGGGGGAGTATGTGCTTCTAATTGTTCCTAATTAGGGGATTGCCGAGGAAGGTCAAGCCAAAAGGGAAATTCTGCAACTCCTTGCTCATATATCCCACCTCCTGTTGTCCACAGCCTGGTTCCTGCTTGTGTGCTCTCATATCATCTGAAGCAGCATTAATTAATTAATAAGTAGTCTTTATGTCTAAGATCAATTAGATGATACAGACTAAACTTTTCCTTTGTAACTCTCCCTGGCTCATGAGAAGAGCATCTCTTGCCCTTTGCAGAGAACATCTTTTTTTAATTAAGTTTTTTATTGAGCTGTTCAGAAAAACCAGAATTACAGAGCTTCAAAAATACAATTAGCATAATGTAACAGTAACATCACTAATGAGGGCTGGCATGCATTCACCCAACGGGGCATGACTTCATAGAGCACAATAGCAGCTTCTTTCCGCAAAAACCAAGTAGACCCAGCCAGGGCAGCCATTGCCTTTGTGTTGCACAAGCTGAGAACTGCCTCCACATCCTGATCTCTGCTCCACACAGGGATGCTGGAGCTCTTGCAAATGTATGAACGGCCTGCAGACAACCTGACACACCCTCAAAGGGAAGTAGTAGAGAACAAACTTCAGACATGACAGCGAAGTAAATGACTTTAAAATATAGCCATTCCCTCTGGCTGTTTTAAAAGCTGTTGAAGAACTGTGCCTAAAAACCAACCAACAGATCACAGAATAAGGGCAGATTTCATGTGATATAGGAGGGTTACATCAGGCATAGCTCAAGTGACATGTATTCATAAACATAGCAAATTTCTGACAGAAGGTGGGGATTGTCAGTCAAAAAGAACTGTAAACGGTGCCATGTGCTCACTTGCAGACCTGCCTTAATGAAGTGAATTAATTTAGCCATGGAGACCACTGTGTTTCGGGTGGACAAGCTCCAATATTGTTGGCTGGAAATCCTCTCATTACTTGTTTTCCAACACTGTTTAGGGGTTCCTTTGAGACGGTAAGTGTTTTAAAACTAGAGTAACATCATATGTGTAATGCCTCAGTGCACGTTCTCCAACATTTTAAGGGGTTTCCTTGTGAGAAAAGTTTGTGCTTCTGGTGCAGATATTTCTGCATGGAGTACCAGAACTGTGAATTTGTACAGAGAGTATTACAGCACAAGAACATAGGCTCCTATTCAGAGCTTGTGTTTAGCTTGGAGTACTTGCGCTCAACCAACATTTAACCATGTGGCTTAAAGAAGGTTAGAGAGTTTCCTACCCAAGCAGTGCTGTGTAACTCTTCACTCAGGGATATTCAACAGGAGATTAGATTTATGCAAGCTCTGAACACATTTTAGTACAGATCTCATAGTCAACAAATTTTCCAAACTGACCTCTGCAATTACTCCTGCTTAACTTTATCCCATTCTTTCAGAGTTTTCCTGGGGCATCAAGAATATTTTTCATCCTGAGTGAATCCACTGAAAGCTTACCAGTGTGTCTTTAGCTGGAATTTGACAAAGAAATGTGGGATTTTCTTAACTTCTCCTTACATACAGTACCATGCCTGTGCTTCCTTCACAGAGCTGTTGGTCACTTCAGAGGTGCCTGATGATGGCAGCCTGACTGGAGCTGACCACTAAACATCGCATTTGTCCATCAGCTTCATCGGACAAATAAACCACAGCACTAAGTGCCACGTCCAGTTGTTTCTTGAATGCTTTCACTCCACCACTTCTGTGGGCAGCCCGTTCCAAAGCTTAACAACACTTTCAGTGAAGAAGTTCTTCCTAATGTCCAGCCTGAACCTCCCCTGGCCCAGCTTGAGGCTGTTTCNAACCTCCCCTGGCCCAGCTTGAGGCTGTGTCCTCTTGTCCTGTCACCACCCCCCACCTGGCTACAATCTCTTTTCAGGTAATTGTAGAAAGAGAAGAGGTCTTCCCTGAGCCTCCTTTTCTTCAGAGTAAACAATCCCATTTAGCACTGGAAAAGGCAAACTGTACTCTTTGTCCCTCCCAGCATGGGTTAATATTTTGTGAGACTGGCTTCTGCCACAAAATTCTGGTTGCCACCAATCTTTATTTAAAATGAGTCCAACTAGATTATTGGGAGCTCAGAAATAAATTCTGCGAGGACCAGGCTCAGAATTACAGTCCTCAGCATTTGTAGGGTCACAAACTCCTGTTAGGAGAAAGTATGACAAGGGCTGTTACAGAAAATAGCATAAAAAATTGCCTGATACCTCCCTGGTTTTCCTTATGACAAAGGTCAGACTATTGTCCAACCTGCTGGAATTGCTGAGCTGAGTTTCTGATGCCTTTCACATGTTTTGGCTGTGTAGTTTTCACTGGCTCATCTTTTGAGGTTCACTCAGTGTTGCACCCACAACAACTGATTAAGCGATTGTGCAAGCATTGTGAAAGCTGCTCTGGAGCAGGATACGTGCTCACCGTGCTAAAGTGAAAAAGTGCAGGGGTTGGAAGTTGCAAACAGAGCTGTGTATACAAAATTCATTTTCTGGCTACTCCCTTGAACTGAGAACAGCTAATCTTAACAAAACAAAAGCAGACAGGCAAGAGACATGGTCCAGAAAGGCACAGTCAACCTGACTTATCAAACAACCATGTTTACCTTTTGACACTGTTTTATTCCATTTACAATTACTGAGCTAAGACAGTTCTGCTAGGGTATTGGAAATCTTTACAGCTCCAGGGGAAAAAGCATATTCTCTTAACAGTTTTGTTAGCTCAACAATTTATTCTTTATTTGTATTGGCTTTGATGTGAGAGAAGAAAGTGAAAAAGAATGTAGAAAGTGGGCAGTTTCATAATACAAGTATATTTATCAAGTGAAGGAGGTTTAGGAGATGAGGAAAAACTGCAATGTGAAACACTGCAAAACACAATTAGGAACATAAGTATTAAATTATGCAGCCTAACCTGATTTCAACCTTTGCTTGCCTGGTATGACGGTAAAGTTTTTTAATGGCATTTCCAAAAAAATAAATACCTGCTTTTATGATCTAAAACTCAACCAGGAAACTGCACCAACAATTGGCATCACTATGAGGAGGAAGTCATAGCATGCAGGAGATGTGATGGCTCAACATTTTTTTAGCTGCTGGAGTGTGTCTGAGATCAGCAGTCTCCCAAAGGATGTTGGGATTAAATTTATCTGAGGAAGAAGAAGGGAAAGGGCAAGGATGAAGATATTTTGAGGATACTTCTATAGTCCAATCACCAGTCTATGGATTCAGTACCATCATTAGTGCCCTGAAGTACTTGTGGGCTCAGAGCAAAACTGATATCTCTGTCCCATTCTCATCTCAGAGCCATGACATCTGAGTATACATAATTTTTATATGTCTTATATTTATTTCTGCTTGGTGTGCTAAAGCAGCCCAAGTGGCCTCACTTTAAGAAAGAGAAGGGTGACATGTATCCAGAGGCTTCACTACACAAGGAAGTTGCACAGGGTGACAAACATCACTTTTGAGCACACTCACTCTCTCCTTCAAATAACATTCCTTTTTTTCCAGCTTGGCTCAAACCAAGATGAAAAATGTTCTGTTGCACTGGAACAAACATTTGTAGACAGCTGTTTGACACCAACAATTGCATGGTGAGGCTGTTGGGGAGAGGAGAAGCCCAGGTGTCCCTCAGAGGGAAGTCAGGCAGCACATGACATCAGAGGACACACAGCCTGTGTCTTCCAGATCCTCTGAGACTCCTCCCTGGACCCTTCTGGCCTCTCTCTCATTTCTCTGCACAGATGTGGAAACTCTTGAACACAGCATCGAGGGACCTGGATCTTCCTAGCTAACAAAGTGTGCTTGATCTCCTCTCTAATAAGAAATACATGTCATCCTAAGGATTTGGCTTGGTTTGGACTCAGTCTGGCTTTTCCCCTCCTTTCTCAGAAAAATCCTCCTTGTCTAAATGTGTACAGAGTTGCAGATGGTCATTCACAAGCTTTACATGCTTGGGAAAGAAATAATGGGTTGCACCTATGATGGTAAAAGGTTTTATTGCTTGGAAAGCTCCTCAGTTGTGTAGATGGGAAAGGGAGGATAAGAGAAGCCCTCAGTGGTTTCCTGTCCAGAGTCCAGCTCCTTTCCACAGAACAGATGTAATAATGAGAAAAGGATGGCAATGTCTTGCCTGGGTCACTCCTTGGGTTTACCTGACGTGGGGTAATTGCTGGGATACCCTCAAATGACCCTTTCCTTTCCCTGGTCCCTGTCAGGGATCACAAAGTGGCACATCCCACCTGGAATGCTGGTGGTGGTGATGGGTTGTGCACATCCCTGCCTTCAGACACTGCTGCTTGGTGGCTGAGCCAAGACATGGCCCAGCCTTGGGCCTATAAAATGGATGAAATAAGGACCACGTTTTCCACACACCACCTTAGATGAGCCATCTAGAGACACTGATCGAGCAGGAATTTGCATGCACAAACTGGACAAGTGTACTTTCAGCCATCAGATTTGACTATCCTTAGGTATGTTTTCTACATGCGTATGGGAAAATGCATGTTTTCACCGTTTCAGAGGTTGGTCTGAAAAAAAGAAAACCTACCTTTTTTGATATCTAGCAGAAAATCTTTTAATTTAAAGAGGTGCTAAGAAAGATTGCAACAGAATATCTCCCAGCTGACCCAATCTAAAGGGGAGGACAAACCAAGACGCTCTTTTCCCTTGTTCCTTTTTCTTTTTCATGAGAGACTCAGGCAGCAGGATATAAAATATCTTTCATGGCAGACAAAGATTCCATTTCACCTCTAAGTTTCTTGCCCAATTGTTTTCAATAGGGGAGTTTGTTTTTCCTGTATGATTGGAATAATTACTCTGATGAGGCAAAGAACTGGGACAGATGTTCTCCCTAACTAATAATAAAAAGTGTCCTTCAGCTTTTTCTTGTTGTGAAATCCACTATTGTCCCATGATATCCCACAATGGGATGCAGGTAGTGAATATTTTAGGAAGTGGAGTGTTGTTGCTGATATTCCTTCTTATTTCAGGAGAGGACAGGACAAAGTGTGCAGCATTAAATTAAACTGTATGCTCACTCTCTCTAAGGAGGAGAACAACTTTTTAAAAAGCTCCTAATTGTTTCAGGTTACCTGCCCTTTACAAGAGAGAATTATTATTGTTTCGGTATTTCACCATGAAATGGTGCTGCCAGCTGTCAACAGCTCAGGGAACAGTTAATTTTATTTTTGTACAGCTGTTCATAAAAATGTAAAAAGCTGCTGTCCTTCTAATTAAAAAAAAAAAAATTCTTGGCATCAGTCCTTTGGGGAGAATAGTTAACAAGTGTCTAAAATATTTGCAACTGGAGAGCCAATTTCTCATCTTCCTTTTGTGAAGTAAAAATGCATTTCCTCTGGTGTATGGAGCCGTATGAGAAACTCCATGGTTAAAATAAAACTAGAGTAGGCTGGAAAATAATCTTGTGTCAAAGTATTCACAGGCTTGAAAACAAGAAGGATTTGGCCACGTTGCTGTTCTCTGTGAACCAGTCAGTGTCCATCATGCTCTTCCTTAACTGGACAGTCAGTGCCGTGGCCCACTCACCTCGCAGGTGCTTAGAACATCTGGAACTGTCAGCTGGAAACTGCACTGAAATGGATATGCCAGGATCCACATCTTGAAGGCTTCCCTAGAAATAGGACCTTCCCCTGCCGTGGGCTCCGGGCAGCGTTGGTGCTAAATGAACATGGAGAGAGACTTTTCCAGTAGCCTGATGGCTTCTGCAAGATCTACTAGAACAAAGCCCATGCTGAGGTTGGTTAAGCAGTTGGTGACAGCACATGGCTGCGAGGGAGGATGGCAAGAGCGCTGGAAAATGCAGCCCAGAGACATGAGTAAGTGCTTGGCAAGATGCAGTGTGCTGCTCTATACCTCGAGAGAGGAGTCAGACACTGCTGCTAGAGACTCCTCAAGCATCCCCCTGCCCAACACCCTTGCATGTAATAAGAGGCCCAAACACATTGGCTAAAATCTGCTCCTTGATAGCTTGATTGAAAAGCCTAATAATAGTAATAATAATAATAATAATGTTAATAATAATAATAATAAAGACCTACCTCCTGAGCATCTCTTTTGCAGATAACTATACTAGAGCTGAGTTATCCAAGTGATGAGCCATGCCCTGCTCTCCACTGTACTTCAACATTTTCAGAATATAAAGCAGCAGGGATGGTGAGAAATGGAGCAAGCAATATAAAAAAGGAAAATAAGGCAGAAAATTGCAGTTTAACGTCATCGGCGCAATTGTATGGAACTGAAAAGCAATTTCAGCAGCCCCAAGACATGTTAACAGCCTTAGAAAGTCCAGACATAAAAGCAAGATATTTTCCAAACTTCAAATGGATTCAAAGTTTCCTAGCAGGAGGGAATTGTTTTAGCTTGTAGCTTTCTAATGAGATGTTGGAAAAGCTTAATGGTGGAGTAGACTCCTCCCTAAATCACACTGAAGAAACTTCACTTTAAAGTACAAAAGTAACTCTGGGTGGAGATGGCCTTACCAAAGGACAGAGTTTAGCCCAGTGTCTTTAAAGTTCATGCACCTACATGGTCAGAAACTTTCCTGCCCTGAATGGGAAATGGTGGATAAAATCCCTCAGAACTGGAGTCAGTTAAGGTTAATTTAGTTCAGTCTTTCTTGCAATAAATGGATGTAAATGAGGCATCCCCAGTGGAGAGAGATTTACAGCAGGCAAAACAGCTATAAAATTAAGAACAGGAAAACGAAGCCAGTCTCTGATAAGAAGGTGTGATCTAATTATGAGCTTCCAGCTAGCACAGGAAAGTAACACATTTAACCCCAACAGATAGTAAATGTCTAATCTGGCAATTTATGGTGATTGACAGGTGAGCTTTGCTGTGGGAAGAAGAAAAGAGAGGTGATGTAGAGGTTTTTTGCATTAGTCTGTGTGTTACACAGAACAAGGTTCAGACACAACTCAGCTATGGAAACTGATGTAATTTAATCCTGTTTCTTACCAAACTTTCCCTAGTGGCTCCTTCTCTCCCATCACAAGGTTTCTCTTCCACTTATGAGCCAGTTGCCTGATCCACTTAATCTCCCTCATTTTCCAAGTTTGGGTTTTGCTGAGTTTCCTTAGGCTTGCTGTGGAGGCACAATTCAGATGGGATGAAATAGAGGAAATTAAAAAACAAATCATATAGCTACTGAAAATCTCATGGCCTGGGGTGTTCTCTCTTCTGTTTCTCTGAGAAATCTTGGGTTTGCAGCTTACATTGGCTTTCAATAGGAGGATGAATGTCATTAAGGAAGTATGTTTCACACTTCAGGGGCACCAACTAAGTTAGTAGAACATAAGGGCCAGCAAAGGTCCATGTGGCCCTGCAGCCGCGTGGGACAGCCATAAAGAGAAAGAAGTGGGAGAGAGATAAGCCTGTAGTGAAAGCATGTCTGCTTTCTCTCCCAGGTCCTAGTCTCTGTTTAGGATGGCTTGATATGGTCTTACTTCTTACAAGCCCATAATTGTCACTTACTCAGACTTGGGAGCTCTAGCTGTTTCCCCAAACCACAATCCGTTTTTGTCCACAGCGTTTAGATTACAAGGGAATGGCCTCTGAGCCCATCTGTTCTTGCTAAATAATCACTGATGGGAATGTATTAATTACATAGGGAGAAGAGGACAAACCTGCCCAGCTCTGACCATCTGCAAACACTTAAACATTATTCTGGTAGAGTCTGGATCAAATGAGATACGTCCATAATTAGTTTTCTAGTAAGAGTCCCAAGGGCAGAGAGAGGTTTTTCTCCTCTTTGCAAAGGAGAAGACCACCATTTCAACTGAGGAGCCACTGAGGAGATGTGTTCCTACAGAGGTCTCAGATTTCCTAAAAACTGCATGAGCATATACAGCATTGTCTGGGTTCATTTCAGGTCTTGCCTCAAGGTTCAAGCATGGTGGGAACAGATTTTGTGAGCTTTGAATGAAACATCGAGCAGGATCAAAGCCGGGGGAGGTTGCAAGGAGCTGTGAGTAAGGATGCAAGGAGCTGTGGGTCAGGGCAAGAACCACACTGGGTGAGATGCAGAAAGGTCTGCAGATAATCCCCTGAACCATCCAACGTTACCTTCTCTTCCAGATGGCTGTACCCACAGTATGGAGAGCTGGTTTCCCAGCTACACTGGGAGATGAGGAAGGGAAGATCCCTCCCAGAGGAAAACACAGCAGTGGATGGAGGAGAGGGACCGGTTACACTGGACCAGAATAGATATGCCCTTGCAGCAGATGCTGAGCCTTCAACTGCATGAGCCTGACAGTTTCCCTACAAATAGCTTCAGGTCCTCCAAGCAAGGAATTGGCTCAGGTGGGAGCACATGGTGTCCATAGGCAAAGGAAATGGACACATTTGGGTTGTATTGACTGGGATATGAACCTTATGGGCAGTAACACAGCACACAGTACCTGTGTGTGTACCAAAGGCTGTGGACGAGACCCAGGGGTGGGAAGATGTCTAACTCTTCCAGCTCGTAGCAATAAGCTTTATTCTGGGCAAGGGGAACATCATCATTTCTCCATGGTGAAGTTTTGTTTTTTTGGGTTTTATTCTTTTTGAGTGCCTGTTGTTACAATAGGAAGCCAAATAAATGTCCCTGGCCCGGGAGTCCCTTTGGACAGGTGAGCCTTTCTGAGGGAGTTTGCATTGCCTTCGTTTGCAGCTGGCAAACTGGGGCCACCCAGGTACCAAAGAACTTCCCAAAATTGTCTACAGCTCCACCTGACCACAGGCACAGAGGATCTGCACACCAGTGCCATACAGTCTGGGGAAACAACAGAGCAGTGTTTAAAGCTGCATCCTACCACAATTGTCACCTCTCAGCCCTGTGTGGGACAGGACTAATTTTGTGAACAGCAGGGGTGGATGGTGAGCCTGTGGGACTGGCTTGAGCCCAACAGAAAGTGCAAATGCATGTTTGGCTCCACAACTTCGCTACACACCAGTGAAGGGCCCTTCTGAGACTGTAAAAGCAGCCACCGTTCCTGGTATATATTGATGCAGGTCCCTCTTGTGCTGCCACTGGAAGTCTCAGCAGAGACTGGAGAGTTTATTAAAAAAGGTGAGTAATTATGCAGAGCAGTTCACATATCCACCACACCGTGCATGTACGGACTGTGACCTTTCTGGAAGTTTCTGCAGCACACCCTTCAGCAGCTTATTACGAACATAACAAGTACCCAGAGACCTGCACCAGGGAGCACTTGCTGATTGCATGGAGAGCTGCTAAACAGCCCTCTGACAATGAGCATTTAAAGAGCAGTTTCCTTTCCGTCCTTCACTTTCCTTGCCTAATTTATGAGTGTGAGGTCATTTTGATTATTAACCTGAGCCCTTTTCTTTCTATGGGCAAATGCTTCCACCCTCACGCTGCACATTTGCGCGCTGTCTCTCTGAACATTTTATTACTTGATTTTCCTGTTTGATTTCCCAGGGTACTTCAGTTCCTGTTCTGAGATACAGCGTGTTCTGAGAGTTGGTTAAAGGCTCGCAGATCTCCAAATCTTCAGGGATAGATTCTTTTCCTCCTTCTCAGTAGCTGACAGATGGTTATTCTTTAACAAATAAAATCTAAATTGTATGAGTCTGCTCCACTGCAGAAGCAAGTTCTTAATAAGCGCCTTGCTGTGATGAAAGGAAATAGAGGAAAAAGCAACTTCTCCAAAGTGGGGGTATTTAGAATTAAAAATAGACTATGTGTCCATTTCGTAGAATTGCACAGCAGAATTTCACATCCGAAGGGGATTTAAATGGCACAGAGGCCTGGTTTTGGCTCTCTCCAAAGGGATGAGTCACATCCATAGCAAAATTTCATGAGTGGCATCTGTTTTCTGAAGCAGTGCCATTTGATGTGCCAAATCGTCCTCATGCAGGACCCCATATGTGAATGTACATCAAGGGAAAAATGAATCTTCACCCAACCAGGCTGACACAGCCACAGTTAGACCTGCCAGGGCTGTGGAAATGGTCACCCAACAGATCTGACAGAAGCATCAAGGCTGAGCTGAGTTTATGAGGCAGAAGCTGACTCAGAGCAAGCAGGAAGGGCTCCCCATCTGTGCCTGATGTGCGAGCTCATGCCATTCTCTGGTCCCTCTTTGTTAATATCCTTATCACTCTGACATGGCTTTATAAAATTTTAAAAACCCACTACTATCTTTTTCTTAATAATCCCATCCTGGAAATATCTTGGTTCCCTCAGAGCACATTATGTGGCTGCTCTTGGTCTGCTTAGTCTCAATTCTGATCAGGTTAGCATTGCTGTGGGCCAATTCCTACACCAAGGTCTGGACTGATTTCTCTGGCATCATCAGGGTTAACATGGTTGTGCACAGACTGCTCAGCCCAGCCTTTTCCATCATAAAATCATGGGGTTTAGCAAATATGGTGAGTCCTGGCCCTCATTCAGCATTGTTGCAGCACCATGGCCTGGACTGTCCCAGCAGCTAATTGTGCTCCTCACCAGGCAGCTCTTACCTGTTCCTGAAATGCTGACCCAACCAAGGTTTCCAGTCATCTAAAACGTGATTTTTCTCCTTCTCAGTCCTAAGGTAAAGTAAGAAATATGGTTGAAGGAAATACAAGCACTCATCCTGCTGTGAAGGGGCCATCACTCAGGTTGTCACCGTTAGCAAGATAATCCCATGGGAGAGACTCTTGGTGCTCAGGCATTTGAGAGCTGCTTAAAAGTGTCATTATTAGCTCTTAATCAGCCGAAAAAATCACAGAAATCCTCTGGCAGCCCATGAGACTTAATCATCATATCAACTGATTAAGAAAATAACTGCCTAAAACCAGTCTGATATTATTCTTTGGTTACACCTTAATTATTCAAAACCAATAATTCAGATCACTTAGAAAAAAACAATTGCATCTTGGATACAGAGAACAGAAGCGGGAAAAATAATCCACTAACCTCTGCTGCCATTCTGCCCAATCTCCTGATTTTCAGGACATCTCCCAGAAGGTCCTCCAGCCTCTGCAAACTCAAACAATGAGCTTGCTATCAGCCCCAGGAGAAGCAAAGGGCTCCAAAGCTGCTCCCATTGGAAAGTCCCGAGGGAGCTATTTGCATGAGCTCTTGTCCTGCTCTGAAAATTAAAAACTACAGCAAGAAAATCTCACTCTTTGAGGCAATCACTTTGCTCCTCTATCCACCAGTCTCTGTGTACCCTTTAAATCACCTTTAATATGGTCTATGTTCACAACTCCCCTGCAAGATAAGGGCGATACCATCATCCTTGTTTTACAGAAGGAAAGCCAAGGCACAGACTGAACGCTGTTGCCTAACCACTTTTCTTTTATTAGTGAGCTTCCCTCTGGCAGTGCCTGGTTATGTCTTACTCAGCGTTCAGCCCTTTGAACAGCTGCCCTTGCATAAAGGTTTATGAAGGCTGTCGAGCTGCCACAAAATGAGCAGACCAGGAGGTTTGGCTGGTTGTATCACTATGGTTCTTGCTGGTGAAATGCAGGTGAAACTGAAGACCCTGAACACACAGGAACTGTACATTCATCTAAAACTGGAACATTCAAAACTGGAACATTCAAAGCTAAATGTTGGTTCACTATATCTATGAGCAGCCATAATTCATTTTGGAAAGAACAGGTTGTACACCTCAGGGAGGTAGTTTTATTTCAGACTCCAACTTCTCTAGTTACTAGTAGAAAACATTCTTTTGGTTGTGCATCCTCTGTTCCCCAGACAGGGAACTTCTTGCTTGCAGTTCCATACTTTCTGAAAATGTGCACGTTTTCAGAATACACTGAAAACCTGCTTGCCATGTTGTGGCACATAACTTTGGCATCACTGAGAAAATAACCTCTTCTGTTTACATTCCCATGATGTGGCTTTGTAGTCCTGTGAAGCCAGTGCTCTCTAGCCCCACTCTCCTGATTCTTGAGCTTAGTTATTTCTTGTGCAGCTCTTGTCAAACTTTGATCCAAGCAACTGTGCCAGACCTATGTTCACATACTATATCCATCCAAAAGTGCAGTTAGTTCCTGACATGCTTTACTCCAGCCATGTGCACACACACTGGGCCACCCTCCTGACTGAAGGGTGAAGGGTGACTGAAGAACCACCTAAAATCCGGGTTTGAGCAGAACAAAAGCAGTATTTTCATCCCTCCTGCCCAGCCACAAGCCGGCTGCTGCTTTCCAGAGGGAGATGCCTTCCTTTGCATGCATAGCAGTCCCTGCCTTGCAGCAATAGATTGCACAAGGTGGTGTGAGGGTCCATGTTGCCTTCGCACCACGTGTGCTAAAATCTGAGGAGCCACTGAGATTCATGTGGTAGATGGTCCGTGCCCATGTGATAGACCATCAAATCTTTTCCTGTTGCTCATTTTTCCTTTCTTTCCTTTCTCTTCCTTCTTATCTGCTGGTACACAACACCTGCTAGGAAATGTTGGCCTGGATCCAGCAGGAAGAGGGAGCAGCTGAAAGCTGCTTGGCTGACTTTCTCCTTGGAGAGCTCTCAGCAAGTTTTGCACGGACAATGAACAAAGTGCTGTTTCTTGCTCTCAAAAGGCAAAGAAGAGTGGGTGGGATAGCAGGGCTCTGCAGTACAGATTTCCCCACAATCCCAACTTTATGGAAGGGTAACACAGATCAATCTTGAGTTCTTTTAATATGGGACAGAAAGCCAAAATTCAGTCATCAAACAGCACGGCAGGTGCTAAGAGCCACCCAGACTGCCAGTGTCTCCTGTACTACAAACAAATAAACTCTTTGATTTCAAGCTCCAGCCATTTTTCTCAGATACCCCTTATTTACCAAGTGCTGAATGGCACTCAGCATTTACAGATGTAAAGCCCCTAACTGGGAAGGTCATTAAAATTGGCGGGAAGATTGGGTAAAATCTGAGAAAATCCACAGGGGAGCCCAGCTAATTAATTATTGTTTTGTAATGCACCTAAAAGAACAATGTCCAGAGTTCTGAGCTGTTTGAAGGGGCTGTTTAAAGCAAATTAAAGCAGAATATCTACTGTAAATGTAGAATTGAGCTGCATGCTAAACACAGAGGCAAACTTGTTTATCCTGCTCCTGAGCCCTCTTGAGCAGGGTAGGTTTGAACATTTGAACACAAATGTCACTGGGTTAGGAGAGGCTGTGAGAGACAAAGCAGGCAAGGGAGGAGAGAAAACATCCAGTGGGGAAAAAAAAGGTAGTGAAGTACTGCAACAAAGAAAGAAAAACAAATAGGGGCAAAAAAGGGAAAAACAAAATAGTTGAGACGGAACTGACTCCACTCATGACCCTCTAAAAAATTTGTAGCTCTGTCTCTGGAAAATTATTTGTGAGGTGAAATTGTTATGTTTTTGAAGAGAGGTTGCTGTTGGGCAGGCTGCAGTTCCCATTCAGAGGTGGACTGGTGAAACCAGACCAAGTGCTGGTGATCTGTGCCCCACGAGCAGCCCCTGCCATGCCAGATCTGCATCTGCCACCTGGGGACGATTTACCTGGAATCCAGTGAGGGATAAGCAATGACCCACCTAGGATTTCGGGGACATGGCTAGAATGTGGTGAGCAACAAACCGTCAGAGGGTTTCCAGCCACCACTACACCCAGCCCGCTTTCAGGCTGAACCATCCCAATAGAGGAAGCATCTGCATCCCATCTGCTCCCTCCTGTCTGATGGGGCATATTTTTTCCATAAGACAAAGATTTTGCCTTGAGTCAAAAAGCTGCCTTTTGGAGTGGACCACAACCCGTGGGCTCCCCATGGCTGAAAGCTTGATTCCTGCAGTGAATGTGGCTTTTTCATTTGAGACCATAACCAGTTATGCTTGGCAACTCCAGTTATTTCAGGGGGTAGAAAAATATAGTTCTTTCTGCTGATAATCTCATTGTAATTTGGCACAGCCTGCTCAAAACTCTCCAAAAGATTACGTCACGTGGTGCAAGACAGGTGTAGCTGGCTCTTGGAAAGCACGTGTGTAAGAATGTGTGGTATCTGCTCTTTCTAAACTTCTGGGTGGACAGGGAGCAGTGGTTCTGGGGGACTTCAAAAGATGTCAGAGGTTGTGTGTCCATTTCTGTGCAGGCCTCAGATGACACCAAGTGAAGAGAGAAACCTTTACGTAACTTGGAAGATTGTATTAAACAATAACTTAAACACACACAAAAAGAAAAATTAAAAAAGGTATCCTAGCCAACTGCTTCAGCGTGAAAGATGAGATTTGTAAGATTAGTGAGGTCTCCTATCTGCCAAATCTTGCTGAGCATTACTCCACGCAGTGGAGTTGGGTTAACCCTGTGTGTTATTATGACTCAGTGTAGGGGAGAGGTAGGGCAGGGCAAGGCAAACTTTACTATCAGCATCTCTTGAAAATTGAGCTATATTTACAACACCAGGCCTGATAAATGTCTGTTGTCTTTGACTAACACCAAACATTGCAATACACAGCTTACCAGAAAGGGACTGGACTGGCAGCTAGACTGTTTAATTAAGATCAAATTACCAGAGGGCTAGATCTGGTTCTCAAGATGTAACACAGAGATTATTAGCAAGAAATGAGTTTCAATATAAAAATAGCAGCTGCCACCAGGTACAACACATAGCAGCTGGCAGGAGAAGCACAGTGTTTGCAACAGTGAGCTTTGCCAGCTGCTGCCTGTCAACAGCCTGGCATTGCTCTGTGCTTGCCCAAGGGGCAGCCAGGGAGGACAAAGGACCAGAGACCAGGATGAGATGCTGTCCCTAGCTCCCACAAGTGCAAGGTGTTTTTCCTCCTGTTCTCATATCAAAGGGGCCAGCCTTGGAAATGGGTGGCCCTTGTGCCTCTGCCCCAAGAGGCCAGACCAGCCCTGTCTCCAGACGGGAATTGTCATGGCGAGAAGGAAAGTCAGTTCATCCCTCCCAGTAAAGGGTCAGTTGAGTAAACCAATCCCATGCTGCACATCCCCTCTCAGGAGAGGGGCTAGCAGAGCTAGGTTCTGGTTTAGGGACCCCTAGGAGTCCCTCCAGGCTTGTCATGAGTGGCTTTTAAGCACAAACAGCAACAGATACCAGTTACAAGCACGGGAATGAGCAAAGTCCAGTGCCTTGGAGCTTTGCATCATTTTTATATTTTTTTTCCTGTGAAGGTGTGAGCCCTCATTGCCAAAACCCCGTCCCCTTTTGGACACGCTGAAAGGTTAAGTGGCCTTCCTCTCAGACAGCAGGACTTCTGGCATGCCTCTCTCACTTGGCAGCCCATGTCCTTCAGTTTTATTTACTTTTGCAATGTGTTTCTTTCTGTTGAATGTGAATAAATTTGACCAATGGATAGGGGAGCTATGAGGGAGGGTCAGACGGAGAGGGAGACAAGACTATGGGGTTTGTTTGAGCTTCATTTTCACAAGGAACCAGACTAAGATTCACCCACTAATGAAATATGCCCTGCTCCTCCTTATCTGGTGACACATTGGAGTGTCTCTCTGCTTCCTGGTGCATTAAACTTCATTTAATACAAAATCTGCCTGTGACCTGGTGTCATCTCAGCAGTTCCTTCTCTGAGATCACTGCACATAAAGCATTTCAAAAGTGGAATTTAAACCCAGGGTCCCAGACCTAAGGACCCAAACTTTGCCTAGTTGTACCCACAAGTAAGCATCCCTGCACCTCCGACAAAAGCCAACAGGAGCTGCAGTGTATTAGACATGTTGGGTTATGGCAGCATTTTTAAATGAGCTGTTAGTTCTTTTGAGACTTGAGTTTCTTCATCGTAGCTCTGTGCTCAGGAGAGAGGGAAGAAAGGGAGGTGTGTTGGTCTAAGACTGAAACAACTAATTTATGTACTTACACTGTGACTTAAGAAAGTTCTGCTCTAAGTGAGTTTATTAAGTGGAGTCAGGATGTCTGACAGCTAGCAGAGCCTCTGCAAATAAGACAAGGCTGTTGGTAGTAAAAAGTAGAAATCCAGTTAAAAAATAGCTCCTCCGGTTACAAGACTACTTGAAATATTGTACTCTGGAAATGTTTATGTTTTAAGCTCTTTCAGTGTACAGTATAAGTCATTGACTTGTTGGGGTTTTTTCTTGGTTTTGTTGCTAAACCTATGTGGGGAAATGTTTTTCTCCACTTGCTGGACAGCAGCCATGAGTTAGTAATGACCAACAATGTTTCAGAAGTACGTGTGTGTTTAATCTGCATTGAAAGCCACGTTTATCTTCTTTCTGGAGGCTAAAGGAAGTTTTAACTTTGGTGCTGGTTGTGAAGTGCAAACTGCTGTGGCAGGGAGGTGAAGATCTGCCACGTGTGGATGCTCTTCATCCACAAAGAGCTTAAGTTCGTGATCTTCATCTGCTTTATACAAATGTAGATTGGGAGGAGCTCTGCAGATGCAGAAGGAGAGTGAGAGAGAGGTGGGCTCCCATGACTCACAGTGGTAAGGCCCCACAATGAGGTCTCCTGATTCTTGAAGCCTGCTTGAAGCAGCAGATTATTTTCCCTGATTCCCCTCTGTTCAATTACTCCAGCCACTCCAGGCAAGTAGAAATATTCAACTCAGCCCGTTCACTGTTATTTGTTCTGCTCTAACTGTGCCATCACTACTTTTGGGGTCTCTAGGGAGCGCAGCAAAAGCAGTGGCATCTTCACAGCTGCTATACAAGTTTCATCTGTGTGAAATGTACTATTCATAATGAATGACTTCAATGAAAAAAATGGGGAAAAAAAAGAGCAAAAACTTTGAAAAATCTTTTGGGCTTTAAAAGTTTAAGGAAATTATCACTTTTTTTGGCTACATAAGCTTCACAGTATTTCTCTATTTGGGTGGAACAGGATAATCCCCAAAAGCCACACCCAAGTAATTCCAGTATTTCTGCTAATGTGTGTACACTTTGCTTCTGTAACCTGAACTAGCATGTTCTGAGCTAGCTCAGGTATTTCTGCGTGGCACTTCATGGAATAAACACATCCCAATTGCCCCTAGGCCAATGCCCTGTCTTATGACTGCCATTTACATGGACTGAAAGCATTTTCTTTTCCTTCCACCTCAGTTTTGCTCTGGTCCTGCTGGAGTTGATACGCTGGATGATGGAGCAATAGATCAAAGGATAAAGGGACTGTGTAAGAAGAGAGGTTTAAATGAAGCTTCCAAAATCCCATGGAAATATATGAAAGTAATATACAGGAGCATATATATGGACTGAAGAGGGATTAGCATGCTGGAGGGAGTGCTTGAAGTTAGCTTAGTCATGAAGGTGATCCAGAGAAATCTTGAATGGTACAATGAGGAAATGCAAGAAAATTTGAAATGGCCAAGGATGCAGCCTCTGGTCATATTATCAAAAGAAACATTTAAAGGGACAACAAAGTGAGTTTCACAGCACCTTGAAATTTCTGGCTAGTATAATGGATTTGAATTGTTTTCTTCAACTGGACGTGCAGTATTGAGGAAATCGTGCTCCTGTCCTAAATTTTTATGAAAACTGACAAGCACCAGAGATGTGGGGAGGATTATATTGAGTCATACAGCTCTATCATATTTAACAAAATCCTGGACATGGTAAATCTTTCAAGCCATAAGTCTTTCTTTTCCCTTCAGTGGCTCAACTGACTTCACCTGCCATCTCTTGGAGGAACCTTCCCGGTCTCTCTCTCTCTCTCTGGGACCAGAAGAGGAAAAGTGTGTCTGGTCCTTGCTTAGGGTGAAGACAACACATGCATATATCAGTGACAGGTAAGACTGAACAAGGGGGATCTTCATCACTCTTCTTGTTTGGAAGACCACAGCCCTCAGATAACCAGAGAGACAGTCTTGATAACAACAGAAGGTTGTAAGATTCTTGTGGCCTTCAGCAGCTCTGATGCCAGAGCAAATCCCTGTCCTTCCCCAGAATTATATCGATTGAAACTACCCGGTACTGCCCAGTGGACATCCTGATTCAGGTTGACCCCTCAGGGTTAGTGGATTTGGGGATTGGGAGGTTGCTGCTTCACAGATGTGAGCGTACAGACTCTGGCTCAGTGGACCCAGGTATGACACAGCCACCCCGACAGCTGCATTTCTCCTTTCACGATGTTCGGACTCCAGAGTGCCTCCTCGATCTGGGTGAGCAGGGCATGGTGTGAAGTGGTTTCCAGCCCGTGCCATGCCATCAGGCCATTCAGAGCAAACAAACATGGCCTCTGGGGGTCTTTGTGGACAGCCTAGCACCAGTCTCGAGCTCTGGGAGCTTAGTGTGGGGACGTGCTGTGGTCTGTCCTAGGAGAAATGACCTTCAGATAGTATTAAATGAATGACGGCTTGCACCGTAAAAACCACCACAAATATTTTATTACAGCTTGGTAAAAAGGACAAGTTTTTTCTTGTTTAAAAGCTGGGATTTTACTGAGCTGAAAACTGAAATACACCTCAGATCAGGACAGTGCTTCACAGTTCCCACAAATTGTTGTTACACTGCAGGCACCTCTGTAAGCTGCATGACCAAGCTATTTTTTATGTCCTTGAACTTTCCATTTCTAAGCTTTCTCTTTTGTGCACTAATGGTGAGGCTAACGTTTACAATGAATAATATGCTCTTCTCTTAAAAAGACTTTGGTTTCCTCTTTGGATTGATTAGTACATGGATGTCTTTGGGGCACCAAATGACAAAATAGAGGTGCTTGTCTGTGCTGCCAAAAGGTCCAGTTCATCCGTGACAAAACTCCAGGGAAAAATAACCAAAACAACCAACAGTCCAACAATGGACTTGTAACATGGCTGGATTTGACTCAGACCTTCAGTGTTCAGTGTTAGTCTCTCAGAAAGCTAACATTGATTCAGAGTATCTATTGCAGAGCCAAAAGCTAAACCACACTGCGGGGAGGGCAAAGGGAGAGGTGGAGGCAATTTGCAAATGGAAGACTGTGTGCATTATTCAGGCTTTAACATTGCTTGCATTCATGGAGCAATGCCCTTCAGTTTGGGAAAGCATCACAAGCACAGCTCCTGTTTGGCTGGATGAATGAAAGGCATCTTACAGAATCTGTATGTGAGACCATTAGCCTGACGTCCGAGGCACTGCAAAAGCTCCACTGATAAACCACACCTCTTGAAGGAGACTGGTATCCTTACATCACTGACACAGGCAAAGCCCTCAGATCTGTGCCAACAGGACCTTGTCTACTGTCTGCTCTCCTTGCCAGTACTTTCCACTGTTGCCACCCAGGGGACGCAAACACGGAACATCCTGGGGGGGAAAAAAAAAAAAAAGAATGATTTTGTCTCATCATTTAAAAGGTAATTTCGTAAGTTTGGGTGTGGGTTCTGGAATAAGGCAGAAATAGAAGCCCAGTCGTTACATTGCAGTTCTCATCAGTAGCTCTTTGACTGTTTTGACAATGGAGGGCTGTACAGCAGACTCTCATTTTCTAGGAGGGTTTATTTTAAGGCATGGAGGAGAAAGGCAACTCAGTCAAGGCTGTGGCACAGTCCAAGAGGAGAGACGAGATCAAAACCAGGTCTCTAGATTCATAGCCTTGACAATGGACAACAGGACCTCTCGAGGTTTTTTTTAATGCATCTGCAAATGGAACAAAATTATTTAAGAGTGTGTTAAAGATTCCTCTGACCATCTGTGATCTGGTTGAACCAAATTTCTGTATTATTCTGAAGAAAAAACCTGGCAGGTCTTAAACGTCACGAAACTCTGAATAGTCACAGGCTGTGACCACTGAGTTAGTGGTCATCAAACTGACTGATACTGATTTGCTGGTGGAGAAGTAGCCGTTTTCAGACAAAATATTTTAGCTACCAGCTTCAACTCTTCCAAACATTTAAATACAGAAACAGTTCACGATCTTGTATTTTATTGCTTTGTGGGGTTAATTGTGTATCTAAAAGTTTCTTCCTGAAGCATTTTGGATCAGTAACCCTTTGAAACACAGACTTGCCAAGTCCATCTTTGGATAAACCTCATCACTCTTAGAGCAGTTGTGTGGGTGTATTTGGAAGCAGTCCAAAGCAAATCCCAGATGAATTGCATAATTCTTGTGTAAAATAAAAATATATGAGGTGGGGAGAGTTTGTAGCATTAGAGTAAAAGAGAACAGGGGGAAGAGTGAATGAGAGAAAGCATGCTAAACATAAATATGATGTGATCCTACACCAAGCAAGAGGCTAAACAAAATGCTGTGCATGCAAAAAAAGAAAATTTTTTCCTTAATAGCAAAGTAGGCTTGAAAGATCAGGCTTCCTTGTCCTTAAAAGATAACTGGTTGTTGTATGTTGGAAGGGATGTCAGGAGATCTCTAGTTCAACCTTCTGAAAAAAGCAGGCCCAGATATGAGGTACTTTTTCCTACTCGCCCCTTCTTGCGTCTTTACAAATAATGTCCTGAAATGACACTCCTCAGGGACTTTTCTTGTCCTTCTCAAAACCAAGATGAAGCAAAATATGAAACTCTTCTTTTGGCTGACTCTGCTCAGAAAACCAGTGTCAGTCATATCCAGATGGGATATCATCAGTGTAATCTCAGTGAGGTGCTGTCATGGAACACCTGCTGGAGAACACTGGTCTGAGTGTTCTTCTAGGACTTCTGTGTTTGTGGTGGCTTTGGCCTCAGAGGCTCCTCCTTGAATTAGCCAGAGAAGCTGAGAACAGGAGACCAAGCGACACTTGACACTTTTCTTCCTCACCCATCCCGATAACAGAGATCACAGTTTGGAATCAAAATACCAGGGAAGTTCGTGTCTCCCCCCTGCCTGATTGCCTCAAATGTTCCCGTGGCTTAAATACACATCAACACAATTCGAGAAACCCAAGATAGGGAGGAAAGCATGTAGGTTCCAGCTGGGCTAAGGGACATTAACAGATGTATGGTACAAATTATTTCTTAGCACCCTTGCTGTGATTGCTATTTCTGTCCAAGATTTCTAGGCCGGTATGAAGGGATAATTATTCACATAGCCATGAGGATTCTGGGCTGAATACACCAGGACTGTAGTGCCTCTGTGTCCCAAACACATGCCTGTTTGATGATCTAAGCAGCGGCTGGGTTAGTCAAACTGCAACTTTGAAAATATTCACACACACCCTCATGCTCCCAAAATTTTTTTTTCAAGAGTGCTTGGATGGTATTTTTACATACTTAAAAAGATGTGATATTCAGGAGCAATGTGGCTTTTTCTGAAAATTGGGCTAGTAGGGCTAAAAAATCTCTGGGATTGTGCTCCAGGCGATGTGAAACTCCTGATGCTGCAGGAAAGCTTCTAAGGTCCATGAAGTATTTGAGTGGCATTTGACCAAAACCTGAGACACAGAAGAGCAATGTGTGAGGAATTAACACACTTTGTAAGAGGAGGTTTTTCAGATGGGGTGGGAGGACTAGGGCTCTCGAAAAAATGAACATTTGGGAAAGACATTATAAAAATGACTAGTTCTGGAAAGCTTGCCTTATGCCAGAAAAGGCCAGAATTTTAGAGTTATTTTGTAGCTTCTGTTGCTACTACAGAAGTCCATGAAAAATGCTTACTTCCCATTAGTTTCAGCAAAAATTAGATACGTAAAAAGCACCTATTTTCACCTTCTAAGTGCTTAAATACCTTTAACAGCCGGAACTTCAAAATTAGGCTGGACAGGCTGTGAACTGAGTTGTGGGTATCCAGCTGTTGTTCTCCTACCATATCATAACCCAATACCAGTCTGCATTCTGCAGAAGACTGAAGTCTGAAAAAAACAACATGACAACAATAACCAACAAAAAAATCCCAACAAACCACCCATAAATGAAATAGCATCAGCTCTTGGAAAGCATTAGATTTAAATTTGCAAAATTAGGTAGCTATTAAAGAAAACTTCTTGGTGCAGGATTCCTGCTAGGAAACAAGTAGGTTTTCCATCCTGGAAAACACAAGCTGTTCATCAACATATTATCAAAAAGTCAACAGGAGATAATGATACTGATGCAATTTCACGTCAGTCAATTAGTTATTGTTACTGCCCTAAACAGAATGATTATTTTCATGTTATGCTTGCTGTTAGATAATAACTGTGGTGACAGATGTCTAGAAATAAGGCAGTACTCAGGTGGTTTCCAGGCAGAGCAATTCTGAGCTATCAATAGAGCATTTCTCATGGAGGTACTAAATTTAACAATTAATTCACATTATTCTACATGGTATTGTTCCAGTAGTTTGGGGAGGTTTCCTTAGTGTTGTTGTTGCAAGTAATTAAGGTTTCTCTGATGCTTTTTTGAAAACAATAACAGGAAGTTCAGAGACATAACTCTTAATTACATATAACATACTTTAATTCCTGTCCAGCTTTGATTAGAGTTTCTAAGAGCCCCAAGCCATCCAAGTTGACCACTTGAACATTGGCATATCTTCTTTACACACAGACAAACATGGTGGCAATTCCACCACCCAAGTTTTGACACTTAACACCCAGCACTGAGTGTCCTCAGTGCCAGTGCTTTCATCGGATGGACCCAGTAGAGTCCAAATCCACCCTCACATGAGGGCCTTACACCATTTAACTTCTTTGTTCCTCACCTCAATAGTAAAATGAAACAAAAGTAAAATGTAAGCTCATTTTTGGGCTTTTTTGGTATATTGGACTCTAACTACTATGTGCAATATCACTCAAGGGGCAGTAGGAGCCTTTTTCACCTCATAAAAGCAGAGGGAACTCAATACCACTCACCTTTCAGCGGGATATTTCTCTTCCTCATCCATGCTCATATTTACACAGTTTCGTGTAATTAGACTGAGAAATTAACATCTCATGGGTCAAAACTTCCAAACCACGGCACTCAAACTGGTACAGATCATCCCTGCTTATTTCTCTTTATAATGATTCTCCAGTTATCCCAGGGAGGATTATACTATCCTTTAATAAAAGCTGTGAAGTCATTCCCCCAAGTCTGACCACATTCTTTTCTGTAAAAGGAAATGGAGGAAGTGTGAGAATTTGAATGTGAAAAGACCAAGAGATTTACATTTCTAGGCTTCTACTTCAAGTTTTTCCTTTGACGTTGACTTCTCTTCTGAAAGCTGAAAGGACTAGTTTGTCTTTAGTCTCTGGTACAGTTTTGCTTAAATTAGAGGTGATGTATTTAGGGGATTTTGATGTGGCTTTTTTCCTATGACCAGTACTGAGTCCTCCAAATTCATCTTCTTTAGATATTTGATTCAGATTCAAAGGTCTTTCTGTTTAAAAGGGAGAAATTACAAAGATGGTAGAGAGGTAAAGTTTTACGTAGTGATCCTAACATCATTATCTTCCTTCTCTACTCTCCATCCCTTTACAAAATGCTGTTTGCTTCTCATTCCCTCCTGACAAGACTGTTCCTCATTCCTGTCACATATTCCTAATTTCATGCAAATACCAGAAAAAATACTGCGGACTTCTCTCAGGCAAACCGCCCATTGAAACCAATGGAAATGTTACCTGAGTAAGGTTGAAAGTAGTTGGCCCTCCACTAGTAACTTAAAGGAAAGGAAAAAAGTCACCAAGAATTCAAAACACCCTGTGTTCTTACTTATTAAAGGCAGGGACAGGAGGTTCAGGAAGGTTTAGGTAGAGTTTGGGGGTATTATTTTTAGAAGAAAACTGTAAGTTCGGTGTTGCTGCCAGCATGAGCACACGAAGTTTCAATTTGTGGTTTCTCTTTTTGCAGTATATTTTGAAATTGGAATTTAAAACAAAATATACATCTCCCTGTCTGACTGTGTATATAACAATTTGTCATTTCTTGGCGGGAATTTGAAACTATTTTTGGTGTTCAGAAATAATCTTCTGTCCCCTTCCTTCACCTCCCTTCCCCCCATCCCACTAACAAATTACTCTTTAATCAACCTCTAAAGATTTTTAGAACTTTTCTAACTCCTGAAGCAAGGAAAATAGTGACAGGAAATTAATAATTATTGAGGAATGGGGCTATATTTTCATTTCCTGGCCCCTTTGGAGTTAAATGTTGAGTTAGAGCTATTTGTCAAAAAGTTGAACAGAACAGTTACCTGCAGATTTATTTTAACGAACTCCATTCAGGAACAATGCTCTGGGAAAATACATTTATCATTATGAGAATAGCAAATCCTCCTAAGGCCAAAGCACTTGTGCTTTATACCAGTGCTTGAGTAAGAATAAAAGCCCTCCCAAGGGAGAGGTCTGGCACTGCAGTTGGTCTGTCGCCCTTCAAAGCCGCAGGTTTTGTTGGCCAGGACATCAGTGTGGAGCCCCTCGACCATCCGTAAGCTGCACCATGTGCTGAGCCCCAGGCATGGGAGGGCCACCAAGCGTCTGACCTGGCTTAGCTAATGATGGCCCCGTGACCCCTAGCAACGGCGCAGCGACCCCTAACCAAAGCGCTGTGATCTTTTCAAGCTTTTCAAGCTGACCACCATTTCCCAAACCAACTTCTCACCTCAGCTTACAGCAGTTGTTGTTTCTGAGCTCCAACCAGGATAAAGGTGGACACAACCTACCAGGCCACTGTCTCCCCTCTCCACTCCTCTCCATAATCTCCAAAGGGCCTGAACTAAATCATCTTTCTGCTCCACTTTTGGAATTAGGGCTCTTCCCTCATCCTGATCCTGATCCCGATCCTGATGCATTCTGCTGAGCCCAGGTGTCCGAGAAGACGCACAAGGCAGTACTGGGTCAGGGCAATGATTTTCCTTACACTCTATGCTCTAATGGTTAAAAACGGTTGCCTAGGGAAGCAACACAAAGGCAAAATAAAAATATCATTGTGTCTCCCTGCAAAATTCCTCGCGCTCTAGGGCTTAGTGGCTCACGGATTTCCTAAGCCACTGGCTGCTGCTCTTGCAGTTAATACTTGGTTGGTTTTCGCTCTATGATCTATTCAGTCTGGTCACTTTTTGATGCTTTTTAGACTTTTAACCTCCCCAGCATGCTGTGGTAAAGAGATCCACAGTTTAACTCAGTGTTGTATGAGGAAATGCCTCTTCTTCTTGGTTGCAAACCTGCCACCTATTAGTTCCGTGGTCGACTTCCAAGAATCTTGTACTAGAAAATAAGCAAACTGTCATTTCCAAATTGCTTTCTCTACATCTCTATCAACTTCATATATCAGAGGTGATTATTCCATCCTTGTATGGGTGCCATACCACACTCTGAAAGCTTCTTTATACATTTTCTAGGTCTGAATTGGGCAATACAAGGTTTTTAGGTAGCTGCAATTAATATTTTTATTAGACATAGCTCTATAGCTAGAAATACCAAACTAGATTTTGGATAAGACCACTTCTTTGATGCTTTTATTTTAGATCTGGAGAGGGTTTGATTGTATGTTTTGGGGGGTTTTAAATTATACTAGCTGGTCTAACAAGAGATGTCCATTTACAGGTCTTGTTTGTCTACATCCACTTGCAACTACAGTAGAAGTTTTACCACATGTTTTCTAAGCTGGAGAGTCTTGACTGGTGTACACTATTGAATATGTGTTAATGTCATGGATTTACAAAGCAGCATAAGAACTTTTTCTTTTTTGTTCTCCTCTCCAAGTAGCTCTTAAATTCAAACAGAGGAGAATTTTTTTTCTACTACAGAACATCAAGTTGCTTTTTATAGAACTGTCTGCCATGGTTCCAAGGTTTCTTTCCTAAAGTATAATGGCTAAAAGCATATCTGAAAAGCATGTCATTATGCATGTTAATTGAGGGGGCTTTTTTCCTTAGGTGTCTCTCCTCTGATTTATCAGTGCTGAATTCCATCTGGTATTTTTTCATCAGTATTGTGAAGCTGATTTATTGCTTCATAGTGAACTTTCATTTTTACCCTGTGCAGTCCTGTCTAGGCTGGTGAGCAAGATCTGTGCTTTCACAAGACATGGGGTTCATTTATATATATAAACATGAATATGTTGCACAGCTCAAGCACAAACAGACTTTGCTTGGAAAGACCCCTGGCAAACATTCAGGAACTGACCATTATTTCCTACTTATTGTTTCCTCTCTTTTACCTAGGTATGTGCATTAAGGTCTTACCTATCTCACAGCAGGTTCTCTAACAGGCTTTGCTGAGGGGCTTTGTTGATTGCATTTAAGAAATCCAGTTAGACTTTGTCCACCAATCCTCCCTTGTCTGACTGAATCCTTATGCTCACTGAATCCTTTAAAGACCACAGTGGGTTTCTCTGTCTGTCACAGAAGCTTTTTGGATTATTCCCACCTATATTAATAAATGTTATCTTCTCATGTATCATGATCTTGTTCTTTACTATAAGCTCTAACCACTTGCTTGGCACCCAAACTTGTGTGTTCCCACTTGAAGGATTTTATTTAAAGGCAGATTTAGTGAGAGGTCACACTCCACAGCCAGAAGATGCATTATTTCCAACTTGCCTTTCTTTAGAACCCATTTAATGAACAATATGTGACAATTTGTTTCTCCTAATATTTCTTGTTTGTCCTTGGAGTTGAGGCAGACAAGGTGTGCATTAAGGCCTCATGATGAGTAAATATGGAAAATAAAAACTCATTTCTCTGTTGTGCTGTTGCCTTTTCTCGCTGCTACTTTCACAACTTTACTGTCCACTGATCTGCAAAATTTTTGCAAGGCATTCATAATATAGTTTGGTAATTTAATACTGTTCGTTTTCATGCCTTTTTATAAGGTGATTCCAAACTCATTTTTAGATTTATCTTTTTTGAATATGCATATTTCATAGAATCACAGATAAGTTTGGTTTGAAAGGGGCCTTAAAGGTCACCTAGTTCCACCCTCCTGCCTTGGACATGGACATCTTCCACAACAGCAGGTTGCTTAAAGCCCCGTCCAACCTGGCCTTGAACACTTCCAGGAATGCGGCATCCACAGCTTCTCTGGGCAACTTCTTCTAGTGTCTCATGACCTTTTATATTTAATCTACTGAAGACTGTTCACCTTTTTTCCTCAGCTGAACACAGCTTCACCTTTTTCAGGAATATGTCTCCTTTCTTCTAACAGCCTCTCTTATTCCGTTGCTTAGCTCTTCCATAGTTTGTTTGTTTCTTCCATCTCTATACACCACACTTTGATCGATAGTATCCATTTGATCTGAGCTGTCAGTAAGAAGGAATCCTCACAATTCTTTCATCTTCAAATAGTCTTTTTTGCTAACTGGTGCTCCTTGCCTCAAAGAAACTGGAACAAGCATGTCCCTCACCAGTTGTCTCCCAGCCAATGCAGCTTTTCTAATTATTTTCTTAACTTGTCAGTCCATCTTTACATTTTTGTTGCTTTTACTTGAGTTCCTTCAGTTAGTCATCTACCTGCAAGGACTTGTATTTCTGATGAATCTTATGTTAATGTTTATCTCTGCTTCTGACAAGTCCTCTAAAATCCAAGTAAGGTCTCAGCAGGTTTGAATAGAAATCTATGCAGAGATGTCAAGCAATGGGATTGCTCAGGCCCACACACTGCTGTTTGTGCCTCCAGAGAGTACCACAAGATCACATCACCATATAACTAAATAAACAAGCAGAACGTCTGAATTCATTCCTTTTCCAAATGCCATGTAAGGAGATGTTCAGGCAAGGGCAATATGGCCTAAGGTTGGCCCTGAAGCAAGAGTCAGCAGTATTTGGGGCTGAAAATAATAATTTCATTTTTTTCTGTTTTTTCTGAGCCCCATCACGTATATTTCTCCACTCAGTGAATGTTCAGCAGTATCTTCAGCAGGAAGGACTGACAGGGTGATGCACAGATTTTATAGGCTTCACACCTTAATCTGAATTAGACGTATTGAAGGGCTGGTTCTCTGTCATTACAAGTGAGGTCTTTGCTTTTGTGTCATTGGCAGTGCTGTATCAGGAGGCAGGGACTGGTCTTGCCATTCAGTCAGAAAGTTTATCCCCAGCACGGAGAAAAATGTATCTGGTCCTTACATTGAAAATGTCAAATCTGACAAACCAGCATTTTCAAATGAAGAGAAAAAGAAAGTGTCTATCAAAAGCATCCTGGCCAGAAATCTGGATATCAAGTGACTTGGGAAGGGACACATTTCTCAGGAGCTATAAAGACATGACATAAGGTTTTTCATACGAGTTTATTCTCAGTACCTGTGAACCTTGTAGCTTTAAAATAAGACAATTCAAAGACTACTACTGGCATCTCACGGGATAGTAAATCCCAGCCATGTGATGAAGTTCACCCTGCAACGTTCACAAACGTAGGTCAATAGGAGGCTAAATAGATTCATAGGGTTTGGCAAGTGAGATGGAAATGCTGAAGATTACTGATGGGCTAACATCATAATATCAAGAAATTACTCTTTTGAGTATCCATGGGAAGAATACAGCAAACTTCTGGAAAATAAACTTTAATGTGAAGCAACCATCTGTCCAAAATCTGGATTTATATTTCCGCTGAGCTTTATTAAGTGCTTTAGGAGCACAAGCTCTGATGTGAAAATTTAGTTTCTTCAACAAGGTGTTGGCTCTGTTGAGTGAAGATATTCGGATCTATTGGGTTGGACAAGGAAATAAGAGCCATGAGATGTAAAATAATGGCCACTAGGAGATAATAAGTTTCAGAAAAGATTGGAAATACATATGTGAACCTTTGTTTTTCACATTCTTGGCTAAAATTCCATGTTTACTCCACATTAGAACAGATGTTAACCAACCTACACATTTCTAAAACAAATTTTGTTTCACACAAGCGGCAGAAATGGACTGTACATTTTATTATTTAATAAAACCTTTCTAAAGCAATCATCTATACCAGAAACAGAACATTATTTGTGTTTAGAATAAGGTGCATCCAGAAGTCCTTTCTCAAAAAAGGGGGATGATGGAAGTTAATTTACGGATCTCCAATTTCCGATACTAGTTCTGAGATTTTAGAAAAACTTGCAGAGTATTTGGGAGCGACAAAAATTAATTCTTAATTTTTAAATATTTTGTGAATGCCATTGTCTCACAATTTGAATCATGTAACATGTATGGATTACCTTCATGCTAGGAAAATAGAATTCCATATCTGTTCATGAATTAAAACATTTCTCCTCCATGATACCACTTCCGCATCAGAGCTGATTTTGCAAATCTTTACTTTATAACAAGCTTCCTTAGCAGAAAGAGTGGTGTCACCTGACATTTCTACCAGAGAAAGCGTCGAATTAGCAGTGGTCTGCAGAAAAAAAAAAAAAAAAGGTAAAAAAACAACATTGATCATGCATCAGAAATGTGCACATGCATTTGCAAACATCACTGGGAGCAAAATCAGCACTCCTGCGTATTAGGGACCAGACTGGAGGTGGAAGGGCCCCCCTCTGCAAATGAGAACTGGTGGTATGGCACTTACCCTCACACTGCCAGATATTTCATTCCCTTTCTGAGAGTTTTCTGTTTTGTACATCTCAGATGGGTTCTTAAATCCATGGCTCTTAGTAACAATGCATCCACCTACTTTTCCTATGGATATGAAAAAAGTGGTTAGCACGTATTTTATACTTTGATACAAAAGATACTTTGACTTAAGAGCTACCAGGTTTCAACTTCTAAACACCTGAGCTGGCAAGATGAGTTCATTCAGAAGCGATGTGGCAGCAATTGTTTATAGGCTGAGGGAGTGGGGGAGAATCTTCACATCCAGTACAACCCAGATACTGCTCTGTGCTGTGTCAGTCCTGATTTTATAGTATTGCTTCCGTCATAAACGTGTCTGTAAATCCTTGTTGGATCACTTTGCTTTAGTGCTCATTTAAAACAAATAAAGCTCTGTAGCATTTGAGAAAACACAGTGACAAAGCAAAAACCAAAAAATTAAGCATAACTGAAGTGTTTCTTAAAACAAAACTGACGCCAATCTGGCACACTTGTGTTTTATTCAGTTCTAGTGCTGGAATGATTCCCCCCAGCAGAAAACAAAAAGCCAACGAAAAACTACAATGACAACAACAACAAAAAACCCAAACAAAGAAGCAAACAAAAAACCCAACCCAAACAAACAAACAAAAAACCCCCTGAACTTCAGGAAGGAAAAGTATTCAGTCCAGACTAAGGGTATTTCTGACAGTACCAGAAGAAAAACTCCACATGAAGGAAGCTGTTTTAAGAAACAAGGACTTTAAGGTAATTTCCATGGAGTTTCAGGGCTGTCACTTGCTATGATGAAATGTTATTATGCCAGCTTTTTCACTTTTCTGTGCCTGAAGTCAAGCCTTGTCATAGGAGCCCGTGTTCCCAACACCTCCAAGAACCAGAACTGCTTTCGTGTAGGAACCAAAATCCAGACTTTTAGGTGTCAGCATACCTGTGTGTAAATGAAAGCATATGTTTGTAATGCAGTTGGTTTCCTTGTTAGGAGGAAACTTATTGTTAATACCAGAGGGTCAAACTCTATGAAGTGAATTTATGCAGGAATTCACCAAAACCACATCAGCTCTCTGACAGGAAGGACCTAAAGAAAGGAATTAGTAGGATCGGATGTGGTGTTTCTGACAGACAGGCAAACCTACAAGGCCAGCATAAGAAGTCAGTGAAAAATTAGATTTATGCTTAAAATGAAATGTGCACAATTCCCCTTTTTATTGTCGTGCTCTGGATTAAAGAACCATCACACGGAAGTTTATACATCCAAAAGCCCTGGGCTCAAAACCCACCCATTTTACTTTAACTTAGTCCTCATTCAACAGGGCTGAAAGAGGCAGCATTTCTAGTGGCATTTTTTCCACTTTCTTCCCCAAAGGGACAGGGATCTGCATAAATTTTCCCAGGGATGTACATCCTAGGCTGCTTTGGAGCACCATGCATCTGTGCCATTGCAGGCAGTCACCACAGCCAAGGCTCACTGCACATTTCCCTCTTCTTTACCCCATCTACCACCTTGTCCAGGGTTTTTAAGGGCAGGGTGATATTCTTCAGCCTGGAAGGGGGATGTTCCTATTGCCTATGGTGCAGTGCCAGAAGTGCACAGGATCCCTTTTCCTGTAAGTACAAGGCTTTGCTCATGCAGACCACATAACCAGAGTGATAAGTACCTGCTTCCTGAGGCAGGGGAGCAAATGTCTTGCAAGAAACAAGAAAGAACCCACATTTCAAACTTCAGCCTGAAAGTGCTGACCTGTGCTGGAAACAACCTCAACAGATTGCATGGGGAGGTTCATTGTTCCGTCACAGCCTCTCATGGCCTTAACTATTCACTGCAAAAATTCAGGGGGTGACTAAGCTCCTCATTCCAGTCTGTCCCTTACTGCCTGTTTGGGAACAGTGCCTTGAAGTGAAGCCCCTTGTTCCATGTGCCTCATGTTTAACCTGATCCTGTCGTTCCAGGTCAGGCATCTCCAGAAGTGAATGTTCTACAAATGGACAATACTTATTCTTTAAGATATTATCCTCCAGGTGAAGGTTGATTAAGAGTTTCCATCTCTGTACTTAAGAACTGCTTTATCAGGCCCAGCAATTTTCTGCACTTGTTTTCATCAGCATATTTTAGACACATTTAGTGAGCTGTCAGTACCAAAACATCGTTCCTTGTTCAGTTCTGCCCACCATGATTGTTTGAAGGCACCAGATAGGGGCACCACTGTCACCTCTCTTCAGGGGCCAGCTCACTGGACCAGAAGTTGATCCACATGAGGACAGGGAGTTGAACAAGGCCCCTGTAAGTGCACCTGCGTTATCCGAGGGGACAGCAGGTTTCTATTTACCCACAATGGAATTTTCATCACTTTCCTTTTCATACCAGCTGTGGGAAGAAGCAAAGTGACTTGTTTACTACGCATGAATCAGCTTCACCAGGTAAGAAGTTTTTAGTGGGATTTGCAAACTGTGTGCTGGCACTGGGAGTAATTAACACCATCTTTGCTCATGCTACCTGCCCTTGCCTGGGATGCATTCTGCGTGTCCCTGGGGCAACCTGCAAAGCCTCTGCTGTGCTCTTTCACCCAAAGGGTCACTGTTCCTTTCCCATGAACCAGAGCAGGAAGAAAACAAAAAGGCACAAATTGCTGCTGAAATGGAGCACACAGAGACATGGGTACGGTGCTTCTGAGGTAGCTGCTGAGGTGCCGTGGCTTTGGCAAGGTGTCAAGATGCACAGTTAGTTAGTGTAGGCCCCTCTTTCCTCCAGAGCCACCTCAGAACCAGCTATTGATTCTTAAGGCAATAATATTCATCTCGCATCTCGTTCATTCCAAGTTAATTGCTTAAATGGGTGGAAAAGGAAATTTGTGAAACGAAATGTGCTGCTGCATCAGGCATAAAGAAAACTTCGTCCCTATTAAGCTGAAAATGCTTCCCAAAGACAACATATAGGCTTTACTGTGCCGAGGCACTTAAGTTCAATTCTTCAGTGGGGCCACTGTTTAACGAGAGCACCATTCTGTGCTTCAACTTCCCAGTCACTCAGTTTACTCTTCAGGATGGTTTCCCCTACAGCTTAAAAATATGACCTTGGAAAGAATCACTAAATAAGTAAATACTTGAGTCTACCAGGGTTTTCTTTCTAGATCCTAACCCTGGCACAGGTTGAAGTCTTGCAACTATGTCCTATCTGCTAAGGAGACTTCTGTTGGTATTGAGTGCCATATTGTTTAGAGAAATAACACATTTTCGTTACAGAAGGAGAAAACATTCCAAATAAGCTGCTGGTCAAACATACATGTTTGTGCATGTCAGCAGCTTGAGAAGAATAAGGAGAAGGGAGCAGTTTCATTTTAAGTGGTTCACTGAAGAAAAGTTCCAGTTTACATTACCATGAATTTCTCCTTCAGAGTGCTTCTCATTTTCAGGATGCAATTTTGTGCTTCCTTCTCACAGTGGATTTTTTTTCACAATCTGTGTAGCAGTGCTCA
Organism: Mystacornis crossleyi; assembly: GCA_013400655.1. NCBI lineage: Eukaryota > Metazoa > Chordata > Aves > Passeriformes > Timaliidae > Mystacornis > Mystacornis crossleyi. The sequence goes on from VYZQ01051479.1 coordinate 33,191, forward strand.
TTTTAGAATTGGCTGTTTCACCTCTCTAAATAAAGCTGCTTTAGTACCTGCATTAATTCCGTGCACGGGCCATTACTGACATTAAAAAAATGCCTTTATGCAGAGATATTGCCACTGCAGCTGTTCATTGAATTATTGAAAGTAGTTGGTGTCTTTTAAAGCAGCTCTTTTAACGTTTCTGTTCACTATTTGTTTTTATTTATGACCTCCATGGTATAGGCTCACAGCTAGGTAACTTCTAGAGAAGTTTCTTTTCCCTGAATTAAAGCCCAATGAAGGTCTGAGGGGTGTTCAAGGGATTGGCCCAGATGCCATCTCGGGGTCTGCTGCCATTAGCTTTCCTGTGCCTGTGAGCAATTTTCTCCAGGAAAAAAAACATTAAAACAGCAAACCAGTCAAAGGAGACTTCAATCCTCTGTGGAGTGTTTTTTCTTCCTCAGCTCTGGTACTGCCGTGTGAGGAGCTGTTCTCTCCTTACACCTTAGCTACCAACAGCCTCAAGGAGCCAGTGCAACCAGTGATGGCCCAAATAGAGACCTGTTCCTGGGCTCTCGTGGTCCTCAAGGCTCTCCAGCTCAGTGGCAGTAGGGTAAGCCAGGCATTGCCAACTCCTGCGGGTTCCTAATCCAGAGACCCTGTTCCCAGCTCTTAGTTCAGGGACCTGGTGGGGTCTAAGAGTGCATGACTTTGCTGGAGAACATCTACTACAACTGCAAGGGCCTGTCCAGTTCAAGTTTTCTCCAAAGGAAACTAAAAAAGACTATTTTTTTTTCCCCTAAACAAAATGCCATATTGTTGTGTTTGCCATTGTGTTTAAGGAGTGAGGTGCAAACTACTGTGCAGTCAAATTCTGTGGGATATGGTTGAGTGGTGAGTTCAAGAGCTAAAATTACAAGCAATCGGAGAAAGATCAGTGAAAAGAAAAGGAGGAACAGCTAAGAACTAAAGGGAACTGTCAGACATTGAAGTGGAGCAAGGCAAATCTGGAAGAATGGTGCTGAGAAAGTCAGGAGTTATTTGAAAATGGCAGAACAAGTTTTGTGCAGTTTGGTGCAAGTCCGTATCTGTGAATTCACTGGCCTTCCTTCAGGCATCAGCAAAACAGGCAATAACTCTTTAAACTCAGTATGCTCTAATATTCTGCCTGAAGGAACATTTTAGCTGCTTTTTTGGTGCTGAAACACTTCACTTTACTGCTCTGGAAAGAGATAGCTGCAGTGAGGTAGGTAATGACAGCAGATATTTGGTGCTCAAACAATGAGAACACCATTGCCTTGCTGGGTAACTGGCTTCACCAGCACTGAGGAAACAACAACTTAACCTGGATCTCTGCACTTTAAGCCCCTCCTTTTTCTATCAGGCATGTGTAGAAACAGCAAATCATTCCCTCCCTCTCCATGTCAGCAGCTTTCTTATTTCTGGAAAGGCTCTCCCATCCATTTCAGTGGATTTCCAACTTCAGTACTGCTTCCAAGGTTCGACCCCTCAGGACTGCTGCTTTACTTTCTGCACAACAAAACAAAGATAAAAGTTTCTGTGAGAGCCTCTTGTAATGAAAATAAGGACACTGACAAAAAATAGATCATTAATGCTCACTCCCACTCTCATACCGTACCTGTTCATTCTTTTGGCTCTTGTTTTACACTTGTTACTGCAGTGTGTGGTTTAGAAGTAACTTCACCCTTGCTCTTTTTATGGACACAGTTTTTAAACATAGGACATTTCAGCAAAACATCTGCACACACCACACATGTACACCCCACCCCAAACACTAAGCAGGTACTTCTGTAGGACAACGAATTTCATCTGGGGTAGGTGGAAATGATTTATAAGAGAGAGGCACTTGTAAGAAAAAGGCCCTAAGAAGAAAGGCTGTAAAGCTGCACCTTCGAACGTAAAAACCACTTTGTCTCTCAATCGAAACTGCTGCCCAGAGGACGTGTCATACATTCTGTACAGCATGAACATTTCTAGTGATGTAGAAACTCAAGGCAGTTACTCTCTGTCTAGTCCACATCTGTCATTCCTGCTCTAGGGTAGACTGGCTGAGTGAAAAACGAGCCTTACCTGACACAGTTCAATGCCACAATGCCATCAGGCTCTGCCCAGATTTAATGCAGCGTTTCACAATCTCAGATGATTTTTAAGTGGAGCTTATAAGAGAGAAAGGCTGATGAATATTTACTCAGAAGTTTGTTCATGATTTGGCTGAGGATACGCTTCCGGAAACCTGTGACTGGTGCTCTGCATTCTTGTTCATCAATGCACGGACTGTTGAGGATGGTTATCGAGCAACCTCCGTTTCAGAGGAAGGGTGTGCAAGTTCAACAAAACCTTGGTGTCCAAAGGGGCTTGCGGTGAAGGAGACCTCTAAAGAGCTATTAATTGAGCTAAAAAGAAAACTTTGTGAGAACACTTTAGCTTTCATAATTTTTCTGCCCTGGGGACATGCATAAAGAGGGAGCCGAAAGATAAAGAAACATACTCATATTTGCCTGTTTGTTTGCCTTGGTGTCAGTTATCTGGTACTTGATAAATGAAGAAATTGTATTCGCTCAACTACTAGGATGATGAAATTTTACTTTCTTCATCTGCTGTGGTTCTGGCAATACATAAAGAATAACAAAAACAAAGTTATTAGGAAATTCAATGGCTGAACCCTGGAATTTCAGAGCTTTGCTTAGGTTTAACTGACCTCTCTCAATGAGAAGAGCACTCACTGCCTTCATATTTCAGGCTTAGGTGAGGTTCAAATTCCTGAATAAATGTGCAAACCTTCCCAAAGTCTTGAGTTTGCTCTATTGAGGCTTTCATCTGCCTTCCAGAGAGATTAGAAATGATATTTGAGCAACTCATTTCTGGAATCCAGGACAAAGCAGGAGCCTCACAAATCACTCCAGTCCAGGTTTAGTTCCAGAAATAAGGGAAGATTATTGCAGAGCACTCAGTTATTCTGTTATTTTTTCTTCTAGGAGAAAAGGAGTCATTCATATATCTGGACTTGCCTTGCTTCATTTCCAACCTAAATGAACACTTTGCTCTCAGTTCAGCTTCAGTACACAACAGCGAAAATGAGAAGAGTCCAACAACACATTAATAGATTCCACAAATTCTATACAATGTCAATAAAGAAGTCACTGAGCTATTTCAAAAAATGCGAAGTATTTGCAAGATATCATGAAGTGAAATAAATTGTTCCCCTTATGGCTCATAAAAGAAGCCCTATGAAATGTAGAAAGAATTCCAATTATTATCTTAGCAGAAAGAAAGTAATAATTGATTTATCTTTAAGCTAAATTGTGGTAATTTATTAGAAAGATTGTTTCATTTGTAACCAAATAACTTGATTTGTTACATGTCATTCCTACTGAGTGCAAATTTCAGGCAAACAGAAAATCCTCTTTTGCTAACTGGATCCATGGTCTTTTGTATAAATATTCCACAAATGGTCATGGTTCTGCAAGCCCTAAGTGAAAGACACTTTCTCAGAAAAGATAAGGAACAAGTCTAAGAAAATTAGTAAAGCACTAATAGATCTAATAAGTGACACCTAATTAATAGTAAGTCAAAAGTCACCTTTGGATTAGATCGGTGCAAAAACTTTTTCCTACGTGCTAAAGGAGGAACTACGGTGTCCAAAGTCACCTATAGCACAGGCAGCAGACAACTAGCAGGAATCTGAATTTTGGGCAAATATTCCTCCAGGGACACCTGGACAGTACGTGACCTCCAATTTCCTCTGGTGGAGTGGAGTCTCTGGTGGTTTTGCTCTTCAGCTGTAAAATGGAGGTATCTACTGTATTTTCCTTCCTCATCAGAACATTTTGAGACTGACTCAGAATAAAACTTTCAACAGCAGGCTCTGAGGAGTGAGGGGGTTGTCTGAGATGTTACTTTGCTTTGCAGCATCAGGAATGGAATCCACTTGATTGTCTGGTAGCTACAGGGACTGATTTCTATGCAAGTGCCAAGAAAAGAATTTGAGAATGTCTGATTTCCATTTCCCATTACCTTGTTTCCTTTCTCACAGGCTGGGTTTTTAGGTTTACAGAATGAGATTAGTTATCGCTAACTATGGATATCATTATTTATTCAGCTTGTCAAGATGGATTTTTTTTATTGCCTAGAAGGGAGTGCCTGCTATTTCCATTTTCCTGAGAAAAATGGGAGTTAAGACATATATCTGGAAGCAGCCTATAGTGATGACACATAAGATCACAGACCTTTGACCACACCAGAGATTTCAAAGGGAATTTAAATACCTTAAACATTGTGGTGGGCTTGGTCACACCATCCTACCAAAGTCATTTTAGGCTGGTTGGGGTAACTGAATTTAATTCTCCAGAATCTGAGTGCTGCTGCCATGGTGGCACCTTCTTTTACTGCTTTGTTTTATCTTTGCCAAGCAAGACTGTATTCCAAGCATTTGGCTGGCAATTAATATTTAGGAGGACATTAACTACAGAGCCCAAAAAGTAGAATCTCTTGTTGTTCTGGTTCATCCATACGCTTAATTTGGTTTTCATTTCCACCCACCTCAGCTTAAGACCCTGTGCTATGTAAGTGATAGAAAGACACAGACATCTTTCTAAGTGTGATTTCTAGGGAATAAACTCCTGAATTAACAACTTAGTCTTCAAAGAAGAATCTAGTAAAGGAAAACAAGGTTATTCTGAAAAACACCACTGTTTATTATGTCCCTGGAGAGCATTATCATTCCCGAATGGCTGCAGACCTCACAACCACTGGAGAACATTGAAAATCTTGTGTTTTATCATGAAGTGGGGTTTTTTAAAATTTATTTTAAAATAATACAAAAAAAAAAAGGGCCTCCGCTGAATTCCTGTACATTCAAAGGCAAAAGGTAAATATTCTCCTAGAGAACAGTCTACTGTGTGACTGCTGGAGAGAAGAAAATTAAATTCAGGCGAATATATAACAAAAAACAACTCCTTTCATGTAGCTGCATTATTATAATTCATGTGGGCATCTCTAACCTCTTGCTGAATACTCAATGATAACGAAACTAATTTGTGGCAGTGGCATTAATGCTGAAATATCACACTTCAACACAGCATTTTTTCATTCTCTGAACTTTCATTTTTTTCCTCACTTTTCTGAAAAACTTTTCCACCTCACTTTACTGAAAGATTTTTCCACCTCTGCTCTCTCCACTTATAACCAGACATATTGGGGGTGTTTCTAAGATTGTTTTCCAGATCTTATTTTCTGGTTTGGGGTTGTTTGGGGTTTTTTTAAGGGAATAAACCTGTCATTAGAGAACTATTAAAGGTCCCTTTTTGTCTCGGTGACTGTTTCTGCACTGATATCTCTTGGGCCTGGACTGATTAGCCCATGCTGCTCAAAGCCTTTTTCCCTTGTGTAGGCAAGGAGTCTAATTTGTGCTATTTCTGATTTAGGGAATTCATCCTCTGACTTTGTTAGATATTGACAGGTTCATTTGCTAATAGTCTCAAAAATAAGGTTTGTGTTGTCCTGGAAAAAAATATCTTCCTGGTCTTGGGTATAAGTCTAAATCAATTTTTAATCTTTTTATCTAGGTACCTCAAAATCCAGTGTAGCTATTTCCTCATGTGTGGAGAGGATGTAAATGCATTTTTGATTCCACTCGTAGTTGAACAACCAGCACAGAGCAAAGAAGGGATTTGCCCAGGGCCATAAAGACACGTTGTGGACAGCCAGGTCTTGAACCAGCTTTCCCACATTCCTTCTCCGGTTCAGTAGGAGACCAAGGCAATTTCAGTCAGCAGACATCACAGGGTTCTTCTCCTGACCTGGTCTCACATTTCCCAGCACAGCAGTCAGGTACAATATTTTCTGCAAGATCAGTTCACTTTCGCGATGTTCCCATTTACCAGCTTTCCTATGGGCATGCTCACTATTTCCTTCAAAAAATGTTGGCTGGGCACCGAAAACTGTTATTTTACCATTAGTCAAAGATCTCCAGATTTAGCAGTAGCACTGTCAGACTGGCACTTCTGGTGGTAGAGTCACAGGCAAGTGGTCTTTCTGCAAATATGCTGTTTCTTCTTCACCAAGTAGCTGGTACATATATAATTTTTTTTTTTTTTTAATCTGGGGTTTTCTCTTTAGAAATATGCAAGAGCTGCTCTGTCTTTTCAAGAGTATAGGAATGACGCGATATTTTGCCATCTCTGCAAAATCTCCACTGGGAAAATCCAGAAGCTACTTACATCTTGTAATACTTTGGTGTGAGTNCTCACATTTCCCAGCACAGCAGTCAGGTACAATATTTTCTGCAAGATCAGTTCACTTTCGCGATGTTCCCATTTACCAGCTTTCCTATGGGCATGCTCACTATTTCCTTCAAAAAATGTTGGCTGGGCACGAAAACTGTTATTTTACCATTAGTCAAAGATCTCCAGATTTAGCAGTAGCACTGTCAGACTGGCACTTCTGGTGGTAGAGTCACAGGCAAGTGGTCTTTCTGCAAATATGCTGTTTCTTCTTCACCAAGTAGCTGGTACATATATCATTTTTTTTTTTTTTTAATCTGGGGTTTTCTCTTTAGAAATATGCAAGAGCTGCTCTGTCTTTTCAAGAGTATAGGAATGACGCGATATTTTGCCATCTCTGCAAAATCTCCACTGGGAAAATCCAGAAGCTACTTACATCTTGTAATACTTTGGTGTGAGTAATACTCTAAATTGCAGAGGCTATGCTTGCTCTCTATAATGAAGCCCAGTGTTTCTCAAACTTAATAGGAAGAATAGAGAAAAAAAATTCTACAGTGAAGCCCAGTGTTTCTCAAACTTCATAGGAAGGATAGAAGGAAAGAATTAGATGATTCATTAATTCTGTATCTTCACTGCACTGGTAAATTCTAAAATACTGCTCAGGAAAGAAGAAAAAGGTTTTATGGGATTCTAGGGACATTTCTCATGTCTGTATGTGCAAAACACATCACAGTAAAAGTAATTTGATTTGTCTTCACATCACTGCTAGTGATAACTTCAGTCCAAGATTAACACCTGTATGTCAGCAGAGATTGTGGGCATATATGTGAGGGGGAGGACAGAACAGCAGTCACACTGTACAGCTCTTTATTAGTTATTAATAAAAGACTGCTGGTTAAAAAACAAAAATTACACTGTCCTGACATTCAATGCCCTTTAGTATATGAGCAGTTTTGCTAAGGCTTCTTGGTTCAGTATTTTTAGAACTGTTTAGTATGTTTAGAACTGTTCTTGGTATTTTCCAACTTAAATCTCATACATATCATGGTTCACAAGATCTCTCTGTACTCAGCCCCCCATAACAGCAGAATCTTTAAGGGCACTAAATTAGAACTGGCATCTATATCCTTATAAGAAATAATACTCAGGGGAAATATTTCTGAGGTGATCATGCAGGAATAGCAGAAATTAGATCGGCTGCTGCTGGAAAACCACAGCATTCCCTCAATAAAATATAATGATGGGTAGTGCTCATCCTATGAGCAAGATGTTTTATACCAACACATCTATCTTTCTGGGAAATACTGAATTATCAGTCAGTTCAACACTCATGAATTCACCAGATGTATCCCCTAAATGTGCACCGTGTGGCCAGTGCCAGTGTGAGGTCCTCAGCTCCCCTGTCCTGCTGAACCTCATCCAGAAGCTGGTGGATGCTGTCACCTCATTGATGCATCAAACGTGTGGAGCCTCGCTTGTGTCTCCAACCACAGGCGACTTCGTGTCTCTGTGCCTCTGAGAAATGATGTGCCAGAGTGCCGGCTCCTTTGGAAACCGAGCTGTGACTTCCCAGGGAGAAACATCCACCAAGAGCTAAGGATGTTTCTGGGCAGCAGCCAAGCTAATTCCTGCTCTCATTTCCACCAAAATAAACCCAAAATTGTGTGACAGAAGCAGAGAAGCACATCGGCACCTCAAACCCGGTATAACCGAGATCCCTCTGCATCTGCACACCAGCACCTCCCTTGTGGACACGGGCATGCACTGCCTGGGATGCACTTGGCCCAGGGCTTGCGGAGTTTGTCCTCAATCCCCCTCTAGATGAGCTCTCCTTGCAATTCCAAAAACGTAGTTCAGCAGCACAGCACAGCTTGGCTGATGACGAGAGGACACAGAGCAACTTTGGAAACACAAACTGGCACAGGGAGAAAGTCTTTTTGGCTTCGAAAGGACAGCACACACGTTCAGAGCCAGAATGTGTAAAGACTTTTGTTCACAAACAGAAATCTCTTGTGCTGACAGGCTCCAAACAAGGCTGGCGCTCTTGTGAACGCAATATGAAAGTTGCCTTGTACTGGGATTAGCCGGGTGAACAGTTAGCAGCAAATAATTGACTCAGAAAATTCAGAAGGATAGTACTCCAAAATTTAAAAAAATAAACAAAATCAACTGTGAAAGTAAGTGCTGCTGTTTTGACTTGATTCTCCCTCTAAAATCAGGAAATGTTACGGGAGAATACACTTCAGCACAAGGGTGGCTCATGGTCTGTCTGTTACGAATATTCACTCTTCAAGGTGTGGTACTCAGTCTGTGCAGTGTGACCCACATCCGTGACTGTTGTCTATTTGCATCTCTGGAGCAACGAGCTGCTCCCTGCAGCAGCAGGACTCTTTGCCTCCACCTCACTCAAGGCTGTCCAGAGTTAGTAACGTCAGGTCTCTGCGCCAAGTCACAGAGGGGATTCTCAGCCAAATTTGTCTTGCTCTGTCACAAGTGCGTCACCGTGTCAGACACACAAGCTTTTCTGACAAAACTGTTACCTTCCTGATAGAAGGAAGGTACCTTCTTCTCCAACGAGCAAGAAAATGGAGAGTGTCCATGTGGACACTCTCTCCTGGCCTCAGCTGTCCCATGTGAGGCAGGATTGCCTTCCCTTGGACAAGGTACTGTTCCCATAAACTAGAGATGGAGCATAAACAGGCCAAACAACTCCCTTACATGCCTTCAAAGCTGCTGAGGAGGAAAGAGGCTGAAGTCAGATTGTGCTGAAATTTCTGTTTCTGATCAAAGTCCTATATTTTACAGGCCACCTTTTTTTTTTTTATTTCTTCTCAAATTAATTTCAGATCAGTTTCAAAAAAAGAATTGCTCAAATGTCACTTTTCCCTGTGAACATTCATATGTTTCAGCTTCTCCAGACCAAGTATTCTCCAAAGAAGTCACAAGTACAGACATAGTAAAATCCCAAGATTATTTCCAGCACTTTCCCCTCACTTCAGGCAGATGTGAGGCTTGGTTCTGCACTACTGCTGTTAATTTCTCTGCAATGGTTTAGTTCCTATACCCTGTTGTATTAATTACCTGGAATGGAGCTAATTATTACTGGATAAGTTAATTTATGTTATTTGACTAACACTGAGAACAGAAGAAGAGTGAGCCAAGCCTAAAAATTACTGGTTTAAAAATTATGAGATNAGTTATCAGTGACTCATTGACAGGCACATTAACAGATCATAGCCCAAAGGGAGGAGGCAGGGAACATTGCTAAAAAAAATGGTAATAGAATACCAGGCAACCCAGGACACACACTTTCCCTCAGTTTCAAGCTTTCTGCAGTGACGAGAAACTTCTTGCTGTCTCAAAGATCAGTGCCTTGTTGCCTTGTGGGGTCATGCTGGGAAAGCACCAGCATTTGCAAAAGCCCCAGCGCAATATGAGGATTTGGGAGGGCTGTCCTGGGCAAGCAAGAAACAAAGCAGTGCTCAGAGGAGGACCTCAATGCCAAGGAAAGCAGAAGGTGCACATAATGCAAGTCCATCTGAGAGCAGGTTGGGACTAACAAACACCCTTGAGTGGTGCCCCTTGCATGGCTGAATCCCTGTGTGTGCTGCTGTCAGCTGTCTGGGACCGAGGATTGAGGGGCTTGCTGTTGTATTTCTTACATACCTGTCACTATCCTGTGGGTCTTAGAGTCTCTGCCCTGGGCAGGGACACCTTCCACTAGAGCCCCGTCCAACCTGGCCTTGGACACGTCCAGCAACGGGGCATCCACAGCTTCTCTGGGCAACCTGTTCCAGTGCCTCATCACCTTCACTGTAAAGAATTTCTTCCTAATATCTAACCTAAATTTCCCCACTTTTAATTTGTATCCACTTCTTCTAGCCTTATCACTCCAGTTCCTGAGGAAGAGTCCCTCTCCAGCTTCCCTGCAGGTCCTGTTCAGACACTGGAACGCTGCTGTGAGGTCTCCACACAACCTCCTCTTCTCCAAGCTGAACAGCCCCAACTTTCTCAGCCCTGTCCCACCAGGCTGTGATCATCGAGGAGCTCCAGGGTGGGTGAGTCAAAGCAGTTCTGTGGGAATTTCAAGACCAGTCTCAAGCCTGTGAGATCCAAGTCTGAGCCCAGGTGAGGAAGCTTCAGGTCTTTAAAAGGGCACTTTTACCTGCTTTACTCTCTGCCACAAGTAGCATCTGTTCCCCACTTACAGGACATGCCTCCAAACAGGCCTTTCTTTTCGCTTTTCCACACTTGAAACGTTTTCTTCTTCATTTCTTTACTCAGTCACTATCTCAGCTGCATGAGGGACCCTGTGCAAAACCATCTGAGAGTGAATGCAAAGGACACCTCCACTGAATATGTGGTTAGGACTCACAGGCACAAGCATTTTCCAGCAGCACTGAAAGGATTAATTGAAATGTTGAGCCAGAGCAGTAATTATTTTACCAAACAGTGAAACGCTATTCAGCCCTCACTTCTCAACTGCTACTGATGCAATCAAGGCCAAACAGAGCCAAGATATAAAATTACTGCTGCAGTCCAGCATTTTAAAAGCAATTAAAAGTGAGAGGTGCCCATGATTACTGTGTAAGAAAGAGGGTTTTCATTAAACAAATGGGTGAAATGCTTGCCCTAAAACCCTACTGCTTCCCAGCAAAACAAAACGTACAGGACTGTACTCACTTCTGACTTTCCAGAATGAATCCATTCACTTGAGTAGAGTTACTCCAGATTTATTCAGTGAGATCAGAATCACACCTGCACAATGAAAGACGTTAGAGGTGCTTTTTCTTTGCTTTGCGTTACTTTCCTGTAAGTGTATTTTTGTCTCTTCCTATTTGCAGTTCAAATACAGGGAAAACAATAAAAGTCACAAAGAAGAAACTCAACTGGATTGGGGAGCAGGAAGTGAAAATATTCCAGTCTTCATGTTTATTCTTGCCATGGGAATAAATAGAGCTTGGTTCAGTGCACAGTTCTGTCACAGCATGTTGTGTTTGCTTCTCCTTAGGCTGGTGAAGCTTCACTGACTGCTGTGAAATCACCTCTACAGTGAGAAAAAAGAAACTGGCTGATGCTCAGAGGGGACAGCAGTTATCTCCTTCCAGTTTTACAAACTGGAACTGCTGAGTGATCTGCTCTTTCAGATCTGCACTCAGTGATCCTCACCCTTATGCTAAGAGTGAAGAGCCCTGCACTTTTACCACTATGAATCTGCCTCCTCAAATCAGTGGAGGTGAAGCACATTTCCCCCATCTGCATGTGCATGCTCTGATTTACCAAATATCTCCACACATTTCTGTTCTTTAATATGCTTGGGATTTCAAAATATTCAACCACCTTTGCTGAAATATTCCACGTTTCATTTCTGACCAAAGGTGAGCTTGGATTTTTTGAAAAGCTAGAGGAAAATTCCATTGGCTGCTTGTGAACTGAAATGAAGTGCCAAAACAAAGAAACACTTCCCCCCATTTGAGACAGCTTCTAGCCACATCTCCTTAGGGAGTGAAGCACCAACCATCCAACACAAGGGAGCTGCCCACAGACCTTATGAAGGTCTCACCCCACCATTCTACAGGCAAGAGAGCTACACCTGGACTTGCACAAGCAACAGCAGCTGGAAACCATATGATCCAGCAGATTTTCCAGTGTATCCAACCCAAACCCTGCAGAACCTGAAGCATCCTTTCATTCATCTGACAACAACTCAGCTGGACCTGAACTTCAGCAATAATGTAGTAAAATATGGGGTTTCTCTCTGGGTATTGCCTGTTTTGTGGATAGTTGGATACCTATCACCCAAAAGGCTCCCTGCATACCCCTCTGCCTTATAGCCACCTTTTTCACCAAAGCAAAGTTTTCCTAACAACAGTCCTGCTTCTAGCCTGAATTGCCAAATATTACCCTCTGACTCTGAACAGAAGACATGGCCAGTAATTTTCTACCTTTCATGGCCACCCCAGAACTAGCTAGTCTCCTTTCAGAAGAACCAAACCCTGGGATAAAAAGGTCTTTGTAGATTTTTGTAGAAGGAGGAATAGGGACTATTTCATCACTGAAGGGATCTTGGAAGTTTGGTCTTTTTTTGCTCTGAATGAAAATGAAGTTGCAGAGATCTCCTTGATCTAATAATGGAAGGCTCTCCTGAATGCATTTGCCTGCATAACTTTTCTTTAGAAAGTGTAAAGCAGGCCAACCTTTCCTGCAATTTAATTTTCATTTTTCTTTCTTTCACTCCCTTTTCTGTTTCTTTCTGCCCATTGTGATCTTATCCCTAAGCTGTTGGGGTTTTTTCATACTTCCTCTCTGTACTAGTGCCATCTGACTCACTGGGTACAGAGTGGAGTTGTTCAGCCCTCAGAAAGAGCTCTCTGGGGTGGGACTGGAACACGTTAGGGAAGTTTATTATGGCCCCTGTTTTGGCTGACACACTGGGATTGAAGTAGGTGCCTCCAGAGCTAAAAGCCCAGGTTGTTGGCTGCTGGGGTTCAGAGCCAGGCTGCGGAGCTGGGAGCTGTAACAGCTCCGATCCTCTGCGGATTAGCACAGAGGGGGACTTGTGAATGGTCCATGTGATATCTGTTCAGGAGGTAAACAGAGGATTTTAGTCTCCTGGGCTGTCAAACCAACTCCTTTGACAAGCTCTAAATTCACTTAAAGCCATGTAATTTGAACATGCTGTGGGGTCCAAGTCTACTTCACCCTTGATACTGCGTAAATGGGCCCATTAAGATTTAGCCAAGTTTTGCGTGGTTTGTTCGTAAACAGTCACCGTGACGCCTCCTTCGGGGAGATAAGCCCTCCTCTGACAGAGCACAATAGAGGCCGCTCACAGGATGAGAATACAAGCCTTTAAAATCATCAGAGGGGGAAAAAAGAGCGAAAAAAGAGCAAAAAAAACAACTGTGCTCAAAAAATCTTACTAAACTTCAGTAACTTTGCTGTCCCAGATAAACACCGTGTATGCTGAGCTGTGACTTCATGAGCACTTGATTCATAAACACAGCCTTGTAGGGCTTTTATAGATCTGACATAAAATTTTACCATAGGAGAGGATTTTGCACACAACTCATCTAGGAGTGAAGCACTTCTTTCTAAGGTTAAGAAATTTAAACATCATGTAGACACCTCTAAGTGCCAGGATATTTCAGGAGAAGCAAATTGCATGTGGAAAAACATCATATTGCACTTACATTTGATTTGGGGCTTTGGGGGTTTTTTTGTGAAGTCATTGCAGTATCAATGCGGTCTCAGCCCTTAGATTGTTCTCACAGTTCTTCTCTGAACCAGCATCAAACACCGCTTTGCAATCATATGAACCAGGTGCCGTCTTCCATAACACTGAGTATGAGTCTCAAACATGGATGATTTGGCAAATCTGTTCCAAACTTCAACATGAAGCACAAGCTGAACACTGTCACCTAAGTATTTTTGGAAAAAAATCTGCCTTTTTTATTGGAACTATACCAATGTCTCCAAATCAACATCTACAATTACCTTAAAGACAAGCAGAATTTTTAAGTTTCTCCAGTGGCATCTCTGGGTAGGAACCCAAATTATTGCCACAGGTAGGAAAAATCAGGTAAGGAGAAAGAAACAGGAAGTTAAGTAGCCCACAGATGCTGATTGAAACCACAGGAAATATCTGGTTGCAAAGGACCAGTATTCATCTGAGTTGTTGTTTTCAAGCATCTTAAAAGAGAGCATGGTTTAAAAAACAATTTGCAGATAAATTGGAGAGATAAGAATGCAAGGTTTGTCATGCTTGTTGTCCCTGTGTGACGGAGTAGGACATCACGAGGACATGCACACCACTGGACAGGGTTAGAGCACTCCTGAGGGTACCGGAGGCAGACAAATCACAGGGCACCAAGCCTCCTAGGAGGTTCACAAGCCATGCACTTCTACACCTACGGCCCTTGGTTAGAGCCAAGTCCTGGAAATTTGGGCATGGCTACCTGAGAACACAGGCAGCCAAAGCAAGGTCTTCTTGCAGCAGACTTGACTGCTTGTCCAAAGAGAGCTGGCCAGATTGTGTTATGGCTATCGGCTATCACTGGCAATATTTGCTTTATCAGTTTCATGCTTTAGTCATCTCTATGGCATGCAGTAAGTTTGCAGTGGTGGGTTAACCCTCTTTTTGCCCATACTATCCTTTGAAGGGCTGTGCTTGCAGAAGGCCCAGTGCAGAGAAGTTTGGATGTTGATACACCCCCAACCTGAAGGCCAATGAAAGGCTCACACTGACTGCTGCAGGGAAAATCCCTCACTGATTTTTTAAGAAGAAATCCTATGAAAACAACTGGGAAGCAGCCCTGAAGCCCTCCTGAAGCTGTATTCAATCTCACTTCTCGGGACTCCTAGAGCCAAACCCTACTTTTCTGGTCCACTCTTCACTCCCTGAGCCTCTGCAGCTTTCCAAGTCCCTCATCACTCTTCTCCTGCAGATTTTCTGAGTGCACAGAAACCTCTTGGATCACTCCCCGCTGTTTTGGCTCCGTAGTATCCCTTTGCATTGTGAGCTAGATGAGATGAATGCCTTCATAACAGCTGGAAAGGAGGAAACATCACCCTGCAAAGCCGGCAGCCGTCTCAGCACCCAAGCTGCTGGTTGTCAAGGTGTGTCGTGGCTCCACTCGGACACATTTTCTGGCCTTCCTTAGGCCCTTCGTGTTGCTCTAATGTTTTTCTCTCTACCTGATGCTCTGACCCTTACCTAAACTTCCACCTCTTCACTGTCTCAGATTTTCAGCCATCCGTGTGGAAAGGACTAGTCCTCTTACATGGTGAGACTTCAGGGAAAGTGAATGAACAGAAGAGAGCACTTCGAGAACAGACGTTGAAAGGCTTCTTACACAAAACACAAAAGAGCTTTTCTTCTCATCAGTGTTTTCAAGAGACAAAAGAAAACACATTTTCTGAAGTGTTCCTTGGAGATACTTTGTTTTGAAGTGGTTAAAGAATTTCGAATGTGAGATAAGGGGGAGACACGGGCATGGAGCGAGGATAACAGCTTGTTCCTCCAAGGGCTGGGATTAAATTGCAGGGAATGCTGGCACTCAGCCCAATCTCAGCTTCCCCAGCCCCAACACTTGCTTGAAAAGGTAGAACTTGAAACATGTGCTTTGCAGTCTCTTCTTATCATCACCCTCCCTGTTCAACCATTGTTCACATGCTCTGGCACTCACAAAGCCTGCATCTAGGTTTTGCTCAAGACAGCGTCGATAAGCCAGATGATGAATGTGGAAAACTCCTCCCTGAGAGGGTTTGATTTGGGCTGCATTTGAAGTTGCTGGCAGAGGACTCTTCTGTTGTTTTTTGTTGGTCTATGCCCAGCATCAGGACAGTCCCATTCTGCAGAGGGCTGCACAACGTGGAGCAGAGATGCTCCGCTTATAGGTGACTCGTTATCAGATTGACAGTGCTTATTGCTGAATTATATGAGCTCTTGTTTTGACATGATGAAACTCAGGATCTCTTCCATGTGCAGTTCCCACTCTCTCTCCTTACCTGCTTCTGCTTTTTTTTTCAGCAGCAGAGACTTGCTTGCAGACATTTCAAGCTTAACATTATTCAAGTCAGAAACTGTGCAAATCACTCACGAAGTTCTCCCTATTTGGTTTGCAGGCACTGTTGACAGATATGAGATGTTTCACCTACCTAACCCTCAACACTCATGTTCTCACAGCAGATGGGCGAGTGGGGATTTTCATGTACTCACCGGCAGCACGGAGTGGCAGATTGGTCAGGTCCGTGAATCAGAAAACACTGCAAGGCCCTTTTTGTGTGCTATCAGAAAGTGTCAAGACCTGTGTTTGCCTACATCCATTTATCATGGCTTGGTATGTTCAAAAATGTTGTTGTTCTTCATTAACTCTTTCATCTGTAAAAGGCCAGAATCTTCATGCTGTCTTTGGAGCTGCATTCCTGGGTCTCCCAGGTTAATTGATTAATGAAGTGGAGCTGCTGGTATCTGTGGAAGAGAGGGTATCTTGATGTAATGTAGATACCACAATGATGGTCACTGGAGGCCTGATGTAAACACAGGGGGCTGGTATGCAAAAAGAAAGATAGAACCCTGAGGGCCCTATGTGTTAAATAGCAAGGCAGAGTAGCATTTTACCCTTTTAAAGTAAGGGAGGAGGTGGGAGCTGATGGAAATGAGGGCAGAAGGTGCACAGTGACTTTTCTGACATCATACAAGGCAGCAGTGGGACATCTAAGAGCCAGGACCCAGCCATGTGTCCTAACCACAAGTAAATCAATTTGCAGTTTTAGGTGGATATGTCTTGTTAAAAATGTGAGCTATGTGTCTGTTCCTGCTTACTCATTGTCTCTTGGTGAGAAATGAAGAACAGTCCCATCCCTAGATGAGCAGAAGTCAGGGACACTCCCTGAGCCATAAAACTCCCTGCTGGCTCCTAAACCCAGCCCCTGTGAGTAGGTAAGCTTTGTGTTGCTCCCTAGTTCAATCTCCAAGAGCAATTTTGGCATGTCCTAGCCTGGTTGGGTTGCAGGCGTTTCTGTGCTCATCACTCGTGTGCCCAATGATAACAGGTCCCAGATCCAACACAGCTAAGCACAAATATTATTACTGCAAGGGTTAAGATTCCCCTGGGGATCAAAGACAGTCATAAAGCCCACTTCCCAGTTAGGGAGCAAAAACATACTGGCACTGTACTGGGGGAAAAATGTCCCATCAAAATCAGAAGTGTCAGTTTGAACCCCAATCTTCTTGTGACTTGGAAGGACACTGCTGTGTGGTTTGCGTTGAGTCAGTTTCATTTGTTTTAGCATTTTTGGAAACAAAATACAGATTTTAGCCTATGTATCTTAAGTGTAGTTGTATCATAGAGTTTGGCCTGTGTTGTCTCTGACATATTGTATACATGCAGCTTTATTTAAGTAACAGCTGGGATATATGAACATATGTCATCTATCAAAGATTGGAGGGAAACGCATGAGCTGGTGCATTTTTGTATAACTTGCTGTCATCACATTCATGTAAAAAGAATTAAGCCTCAAATAAAAAAACTTGTTGCTCCATCTTACCATGAAAATCTTCTTCCTTTAACCTTATGGCCTGCATGGTTGGGTAACTGTACGGAAAAGTTTAAGTGGATAGTACAGAGATCAGAAGAGCTCCATCCATTATAAATTATTGGAGTCTCTTGCACTTCAAAAAAAAAAACCAGAGCCCGGTTCTGTTTGTGGTCCTGTGGGCTGTTGTTGTTTTAACCTGTTAGTGTTTCTTTAACTTCTTATTTTGACGCTGGCTGTGCCCATCAGCCAAAGCCTAAAAATAAATCATAAAAACAGGGACTGTAAGCTCTGTGGAGCTATGGCACTTCATGTTTCTCTCTTGGAGTGGCAGGGAACTGTTCAAGGATATAAAAAAGTTAGTGATCTGGGACCATTCATGGATTGACAAACCTTAAGGAACCAAAGCCCCTAGGGAAAGTGTTGTGTCTCTATCAGGACTCTGTAGAAGGTATCAGATTCACACTTCCCCGGGTAACACAGGTGATATGGGTGTGATACGGGTGTGATACAGGGGATGGGAGAGCCTGTGGAGGTCAGAGCACACCTTTGTTCGATGGATGAAATTCCACCTAAATCGAGACAATCTCTGAAATGCATTGTTTTGCTAAAACCACTTCTCAATAAAAGCTCAAGATCCACATGCTGGCTACAGCTCACTTTAGCCCCTCTCAGACAGCAAAGGCAGCTGGACTTTGAAACACTGAATCTAGGCTTGGATAGCTTTTGTTCTTCATGCCACATTAGCAAAGTCAGTGAGGCATAAAGGAAAGACATGAAAGTGAGGCATAAAGGAAAGGCATGAAAATTGTATTTATCTTCTGCATAGCTCACTTATAGATCTACAGATTGTCTTCCCCCATCCTCAGAATATGGAAGCTGACAT
>VYZQ01051491.1:0-19240 GCA_013400655.1 Mystacornis crossleyi
AAACAATTAAAAAATAAATAAATAAAGCGGTGTGGGCGGGGAGCGGCCCTCAGCCGGGGAATGTCCATCTAACCTTTTTGACCTGGTCCTCCTTCAGCTCCGTGAAGTAGTAGGCCAGGAGCTGGGCGGCGATCATCCTGNGAAGGCCACTGAGGTGCTGGAGCGTGTCCAGAGAAGGGTCACGGAGCTGAGGAAGGGTCTGAAGCACAAATCTGATGAGGAGCTGCTGGGGGTGTTGCAGTGTTAAGCCTGAAGAAAAGGAGGCTCTGGGACACCTTCTCTCTACAACTCCCTGACAGGAGGGTGTTGCCACGTGGGGATCAGGCGACAGGATGAGAGGACATAGCTTTAAGCTGTGCCAGCGGAGGTTTAGGCTGGACATTAGGAGGAATTTCTTTATGGAAAGGGTGATTAGACATTGGAATGGGCTGCCCAGGGAGGTGGTGGAGTCACCTGGAGGCATCTGAGGAAAGACTGGACGGGGCATTTCGTGCTGTGGTTTGGTTGACATGGTTGTGTTAGGTGTAGGTGCTCTCAGGCACAGGGTGTGATTCTTGCAGCGATTGTGTGCAGGGCCAGGAATCAGACTCGATGATCATTATGGGTCCTTCCAACTAAGGATATCCTATGACTCTGTGACAATACACTGATGGAGAGGGCCTCTCCTCCCCCCCACCCGTGCTGCTCACAAATTTGCCACGTTGGAGCACATGTCAGCAGCCCACAGGGCTCTTGCCTGCACCCTGTCCATCCACAGGGACAGGAACACACACCCATGCAGAGGGTGGTGATGCTGGAGGCGTGATTTGCAAACAGAATGTCTACCACAGTCTAAGTGATTAAAAATCTGCTTCTTGAGTTTCCGGCTTCCTTTTCAGTGCTGCTTTAATTAAATGGTTTCACTGGCCAAAATCAAGAGCCGCTTTGGCAGACACATCCTCCTTCGGACTGCCCTAGTCGCTGCAGGCAGGGTGGACAGGATTTCCTACTCTGGCTCCAAGCTCAGAGAGATTTTCATCAAGCGTTTCACTGCTCTGCACATGTTACTCCTGCTCATTTGCTTGGCAAGCTAAGGAGCAAACCCTCCCATGCTCCCCAGCGCAGCCAGGCTGCCTCGCTGCGGGCACAGCAGTAGCGCCCTGCCACTAGCACAGCTGGAACTCGCGGGTGGCACAGGGACATGGCGCTCAGCTGAATCATCCCAGCGTCCAACAACGTCACTCAATCCCTTACACAGACTGACCAAGCTCTCCCTCAGATATAATTCATAGCTCAGTCACGCTCCTCCTCTTCTGCTGGTCAGAAACTATCTTTAATTCCCAGCCAGGCTTGCTCCTGTTTTCCATCCATCTGTCATCTGCTAAGCCTAGTCTTTCATCTGAAATCACTCTCTTCACTCTCGGGTGTTTGCTTTCTATAAATACACTGAAAGTAACCCTACACATTCTCAGCTTTTGCTTCACTAGGTAAGACAGTCCTAGCTCTTTTTGGTCTCAGTGCTGCCTGATCCTGCTCAATTCCCACAGGTTTTACATTAGCGAAGCTGCCTCTGCATGAGGCTTACAAGTGCTACTATCTATCCCCTCCAGTTCAGACACCCTGAACACCACCCACATGCACAATACTCCCCTCAGTTACCTTGCTGCAGGAGTGCTTATTCATTTAAAACACTTGGACACAAGCTCAAGTTATTTTCAACTAATCTTTGACTAAATGAAAGGAATTTAAAGCATCCCCTCTGGCTCTCAAGGAAGGAATTTGAATCAGACAACAAAAATACTCACAGCGGTCTTCTTTTTAACATGACATCTGTTGTAAGACCATGCAAGAGGAGGATGTTTGTTTGTCGGCCAAAATTGTGACTTGGGAGTGAATTGCGAATGTCATAGATCACTAAAGTGGTCTTTGGCTCCCCGATCATTTGTATTATAACATATTTCCAAACTCAGAAACAACAGGCTCAGGCTTCCTTTAAGCTACAAGAAGCAAAAAGTAAGTTCAAAACATCACTAGACAAGCCCTCTTGGTTCTGTGCAATGAAAATAAAACCTGCACACATCACAACCCCCCAGATAAATTAAAGAATTAAGTATACACTGGGGCAGGAGGGGGTTCATGTGACAAAGTCAAAAGCAATTAGGGAATGGTTAAACAAGTATTAAAAATAACTGGGTTTGTCTTCAGTGGTTGAGCATGGGATTCAGGAACACTGAACTTGACAGAGTAAAGCCACTAGGGAAAATGTAACAGTCCATCCAAGGTAAAACAGCTGCAATATTTAAATGTGTGGTATTTTTAAACTGCTCCACACAAGGATAAGAGCACATGACCAGCTTTGATGCTGTAACCAGCACTGGGGTGAATGAGCTTTCCTCCTGCAAGAGAGCTGGGAGGGCAGCCAAATATCCCTGTGGACACCCCAACCCTTGGCAAGCCCTCCTTGCACTGCCAGGCCAGCAGTGAGGCACAGGTGTTATTTTTGGGGGGCCTGGGAGGAGCTGTGCACTGGCTGCCAGGCAGCTCTTCACCTCTGCCTCCGTGAGTCTCGTACTGCCATAGCATCGAGCCCTGGATTTTCCCTTCTGCTTTACTGGAAGGGATCAATTCGGCAGCCAATTAATTACTGGCACCTCACGTACTCTGCCAAGCATCCAGTAGGCTATTTTGAAAGCCACTGTCCTTTAAGACAAATTACTGGAGGCTGAACGTGACACCTGATGACTTGCAGCTATTTTGATTGCGCTCTAATCTTATTGGCCCTGTTTAATGCTACCCAAGTGTTTCAACCGACTGAAGTAATTCTGTGAATCAGCTCTCCTGGATGCGGATAAGATTTTTTCCCCCCTTTGCCTATTTCTTTGTTAAATATACACTGCTTTATACAAGTCTACATTCCGATTGAACCATACAATGAGGGGATTTTTTGGTTTAAATCTTATCACACAGCTTCAATGTACACAGCTGATAGATGCTTCCTACTTTTGTAAGAAAAAAATAAAGTTGAAGTTGTGTTTGCTGGGGTTTTTTTAGGTGTCTGGAAAATGCTCAATCCCCTTTTCTCCCACATTGCATTTTCCTTTCACAGTTCTCAAAGCAAAGTGAAAGAAAGCAGCATCTCTAATAAACAGTAAGTTCCCAGTTCATGACAGCAGCTCTGATTAACAAGGGAAAGCTCCCATTCCAGGGTAGGAAACCAAGTGCTTTCACAGAAGAAATCACCATTCTTTTGTGCTGAAATTATTGCAGAAGCTACTAAGAAAATCTAAAGGCAGCAGATATATCACTTTGATGAGCAATTCAGTCAAACGTTAACCACATGATGTAATTTCACCTTGCCAGGAGGCACAGTGGGCAGGCACTACCACAGAGTCAGCTAGGATGCTTTCGCTCAGGTTTTCCCGATGAAGAAACCAAGTTAGCTAGGAAAGCCTTGAGGGGAGCTCATTCCGTGCACAGGAAAGGCCACTCCATGTGCGGATAGAGTAGTGCACACTTATAAAGTGGGTTTTATGCTCCTGGTACAACATTCCAGGAGTATGTTTCCAAAAGATGTTTTGGGCACAAAGACTAACAAGGGGTTCTGGCCTGGGTTTGGCCCATTCTTCTGCAGATGCTCCAGGGGAAAGGTGAGCTACTTCTTAGTGAAGTCCCTTTGGAAAGGTTTTAACCCTACTCACCACACTGAGCATTTGAGGGCTGAAGACACTACATGGGGCTGTGGGTTTCGAGAATTAAATCCCTCCAAAGACAAGGCAGTATTTCTGTAAGTTGTGTACTAAGCAATTAAGGATCACAAACAGCCGTGTCTAGACTCTAGGCTGTGGCCATGATGAGAGGACAATGGAGGAGGAAGCATATCCAGAAAAGGAGGGGTGTTGTCTACTGGTTCACGTGGGAACAGACACTCCTGAGGCAGATGGAGGTGCTCTGTGCCTCAACTCCCTGTACCTGAGCGTCAGTCTGCTGCGCTGGCCCTTATCCTTTAAACCAGGTAGTGTTCTTCAGCATCAGAGGGATGCAAAGAACATGACCCCCACAAAACCAAGAAAACCAGATAAACGCAAGCCCCAAACTCATGGCTTACAAGTAAGCCCCATTATTTGGAAGGCCTGGATGATGATTTCTTCCTCAACCTCTTAAGACTGCAAAGTTTGTTAAGCTGGGGACATACCCAATTATTCCATCTTTAGTTAACTGCCACTTCGAAAAGCTATGGGCTGCATGAGCAACCCTGCAAAGGACTTCCCACATCTGCATGTATGTGGGGAAAAGAGGAAATTGCTCCCTGGGGTCACGCCACCACAAAACGTAACCCCTAGCTTCTATGTTGCACAGCAGAGCTATTCTATGCTGCTTTCCAACCCACTGAGGTTTTCCAACACAGGTCCAGCCTGCTGACATCCCTTGGCACTGTGCATGCAAGTCCACTCACTTTGCTCTTCCCTTACACACCAGAAGTGAAACACAAGTGCAATCCATCCAAACTCATCTCCTTCTTTTGCCTCCGGTCCTAGATACTCACAACTGCACCTTCTCTCTCTCTCCAGTGTCAGAAATACAACTGATTTTACGTCTCTGCAAAAGAAAGCAATAACTATTCCAGTTTTCTGACTCAGCTTGGGCCCTGCACTAGTTAAACATTCTTTCCATTGAGGTGAGAACTGCTGCATCAAGCAAGCATTTTTTGTAGTGCATTGGTAGTAAGTCATTATTGCAGCTCATACACCTATAAAGCAGACCATACATACACACATATTTATATGCACACAGAAACATACCTACAAACTCAGTTTGTAAGTCAATGCAAGGGTGTTGGTGTTAGGGGGATGCCAATGAACTGCCTTTCCTGACCAGAAGGTGAAACTTTCGTTTCATTTCATAAAACATCTCTTGACTTCAGCAAACTGAAATGAGTACAAGTGCAGATTTCTTATATCTACCAAATGTCCAGTGCTAGTATACAATGTTAAAAGAACTGACACTGAAGAAAGGGCAAAATATAGAGTGCAAACAGGTTTGAAATTTCAAAAGCGGTAAATTTTAAGTATTTTCAGTTTTTCAATTCAAATCTATTATCTTCAGAAGAGGCAGTTCAATACCAGTTAAACGTAACTAACCTTGAACCAGCAACTAACTTAAGTGATAAGGCAGTTACAATGATTTAAACAAAGGAAAATATAACCTAATTTACTGTACTATATGGAGACGGCTTTCCTAAATCTGCTTTCAGATCCTCACAGATCACTGAGCTCGTTTGTCAAAGTTTAGCTCTAACACACCCACTGTGTGGGAAGACTTACAAAAACAAAGCCGGTCCATCAGCCCTGCAAAAAGCAGTTAACCTGGGCAGACAGCTGGTTTCTGTGCACTGCTGTGCACTATCCCAAGAAGGTTTGAATGGCAGAGTCCAAACCAATGCCCTTTAATGACAGTGCATCTTTGCTACGTGAGCAGGAAATCCATAACCAAGAACTTGTACTTTCAGCATAGGGAACAAAAACTGCCCCTCTTTTTTGGCTTTCCACTAACACCAAACAAGGTGACACCTCTCAACCCAGGCTAAGAGGCCAGTTTTTGCTAAGGATACACATTTCTCCTTGATCCAGCATTTGATGCTACCAAAAATCAGTTTGTATCACAAGTCCCAGACCCAGAGGTGCCAGTCTTAATTGCCGAGGCTTCAGATTTGTGCTCGTCTTCCAGCAAGACCCAGTGCAAGGGACTCTCCTCCAAGGCCAGTTAATATTCTTACAACATGGGACTCTCCCCAGTAAGTCAAGGACCTCCACGCTTTAGCCCAGAAGGGGTGTAAAGCAGGTACTTACTTGACACAATGGGGAGCAGCAGGAGCCAGGTACGTTCACAGCATTCGGCTCCTTCCGTGTGGCCATAGCAGGAGCACCACTTGCTACGTCACATGGTCATCACAGGGGGCTGTCAACAAAGAAAGAGGCAGGATTGTCGGTTTTCACATCTCCCTCCACAGCCTCAAGATGTCTGTGAAAGCCATAAGCACCACAGACACGTGCTCTCTTAAAAACCCATCCAGTGGCTGGGATAGAGCAGACGCACACTCACTGTTAGCATCACCCCAAGAGAGATAGGAAACTGGGGGCATATGGGCTATGGACCACAAGTGTAACCCAGAAGAATGGTGGAAATGGGGAACTTGGCTAAGCACTGGGCCTCACATAGCCCCAAGATACAGTGCTGCCCTGAGATTCCTGCTGCACACAGAGAAGGAGGGCTTAGCAAGCAAATGTGCAATAAAACACCTGAGCCCTGTTATCGGTTTGTTATTCTAATTAAAAGAACCCACAAAGCCTTGAAAAAACCAAAATATTCACGTTAAAAATCAGTACAAGAAGACAGTCACAGATGATGGGCTTGCAGCTAAGCATCATTCAGGAGCAACCACAGACTGAGCTGCTTTGTGATAAACTTGTGATTTTTTTTTTTTTTTTTCTAAAGTCCAAAGCTGTCTCAACAGGCTGGAGGGAGATGCAAACAACACCTCTGAACAAAATTTTGGCTTCTTCAACTTTACAGGCTGCTGTCATGAAACATTTTAGAGTGGAATCAGAAACCTAGTGGTGTCAGCCCCAGCCAGGTCCTTGGGCATCTATGTGGCCTGTTTGGGGTTTTCCTCTCTCCCCACACCAACATTTCTTCCCTCAAGCCACTCTGGCTCTCTCAGGTTTTTTGGGGTGGCAGTGGGACTGAAGGCTCTTTGTGAGGAAAAGTGGGAACTGCTCGAAACTGGGCTCTCCGGCTGCTGGAGTTCCATGGGAAGACTGCAATGGCACAGGTATCCATACTGGTGCATACTGGTGCACACTAATAACATTTCTGCACTGGGAAAGGTATTGCATTAATTTTGTCTTTGGTTCTCATCATCCAAATCCATTTTAATTAATATTCCTCAAGTGGAGTCAGTTTAGCCCATGGTGAAAACTGGTGACCCTTCTCCCTCCCTTTTATCCACCCATGACCTTCTTCCTCCTATTTTGTCCCCTGTCTCGCTCAGGAAGAGACTGCAGACAGGCTGGGTGGGCGTCAGGCAGCCAGATCCAGTCAACCTGCCGCACCAGGTCAAATACAAATCCAGAAGAGATTCTGGACCCCCATCTTCATTCTCAAATTTTCAGACACAAAAAGAAAAGTAGAGGTGGAATAAACAATTTTCAATAAACAAAAACTCAGGTATGTGTCAGAAAGCAAGTTCTTGTTTTAATTGAATAGGCTTCTCCATCCCTCTGACCCATTCCTGGTAGGAAACCTAAGCATATGGCTTCACAACATAGCTACAAAAGATGGGTGACGAAGAGGTTTTTTTTTTTGTAATATTAAAAAAATACGCTTTTCTTGTCATCTCAGTGCTTTAAATGGGAAACCCACTTCTACTGACTTCCTGGTCAACAGCTCTGTCCCCAGATTTCAGCTGCAGTCCCAGAACTTGCTGCAGCAAGAGATAACTCCATCCTGCCTGTCTTTCCCCTCCTTTCTTGAAGATACAATTTTTAGGAAAGCAGAAGTTTCCTCACAAGAGCACCTATATCTTAGGCCACTACAACTCTTCCCTGCTGGCTCTTTTGGCAGCCGCTGAGTTCACCGGTTGTGTCGGGGACCTGACCCAGCATTGCCAGACCCATGCACATCCCTGTCTTCCAGAAGGATATTTCTACTCTGACATTTGACATCAATACAAACAAATGTTTTAATCACAAGTTTTATCTATAACTTTGTTTTGGACAGATAACAGCAACAACAGCCTGTGGCTATCAGTCAGCATTCAGACCCAGAATATACCCTCAGCTGTTTTATCACCTGCCCTCAGTATCAGGTGCTGCGGATTCAGGTCACCAGCATGAAACTGCTGGGATGCAGGTGTGGCACAGGTGAGGAGCTCCCATGCGTTACAGGATCAGCCTTGTCAGCCCCTTCCCTCCTCTTACAGCAGTGTCATTGCATGTAGTTTAACAGATACTCCCCAGGCTGGTGGGATGAGCACCCCCCTTGCAGAGATTTGTCCGCACCCCAAGTACCCCAAGGAGACTTTCTCATGCCACTGCAGCACTGCATATCCAGAACAGCAGGGTTTGACTTGGGCTCTTAAACTTTGACCAGAGCTGGGACAATAAATCCAAACTACTTCCAACTGCACAAGAGGAATTTGCTTTAAAAAAACCTCAAATTTTTCACATACCCTTGGCTTTATCTGGAGAGCGGTCTGGACAGTTAAGACACAACCACCAGCACAAACAAGATCCCAAATATATTTGAAGAGCAAAGAACCTCTCTGCAGTCAAATGATGATAGTGCTTCATTTGGATCTGCTTTCCAAACACTTCCACAGCACTCCCTTCCAATCACAACATGCCACTTTGAAATGCCAGTACCACTTAGCTCCTGAGCCTATTAGACCATGAAGCAATAAACCCAGAGAAACAAAAATAACCCAGATACCTACTTTAGCAGCCAGTTGAGTAGACAGGTGTTATCCCGAGGGCTCCGTGGCAAAAGCATCCTCAGAAATGCCATACCTTGACCTTTGCACAATGGGTGGCATGAAACTGGTCTCCAAAAGCCGTAGTGTCTTCCCAAAAGGTGCTAATATTAACTATAGCCCTTTGTCTCTTTGCACTCAAGGTTTCTCCCCGTCAGCTTTCTGGCATTTGCCAGTGTGGTGCACGCTTTACTGGGCAGATATTGAGCTGCAAATTCCTTCATACTTCTCTATCCACAGCATTCTGCAGCTAAAGCTCTACCCAGCCAGCAGATGAAAATGCCACTTACTGCTTATTCCTGCTACAGTTTGTTGAATTAAAACCTCTTTGTTTGCAAGCTGTCAACAAATTCTTCTTAATCTTTCAATAAAAAATGTCAATTATGCTCCCTAACAATGTAACTTCATTGTGATGAAAGAAGGCATTGCTATTGCTCTAATCGTGATAACATATCAGCTGCTTTTAGAGTCAATTCCTTTTTGTGCAAAATTTAATGACCATGCAATTATTCAAATTTCAGACCAACAGACTGGGCTTTAGACCTACAGCTGTGAAAACCCTTTAGACCTTGCTCTGAAAACACACACTTCAAAGCAACAGAAAAGGCTCTAGAGCATAATTTCTGAGTTCAGAACAAAAAACACCTTTACAGTTCCTTCAGCACTGCCGGACTTGGGCCCACGTTATACACAGCTACTTCATTGGAGAGCCAGGGAAAGAAAGCCAAATTCTCAGCATGCTATCACAGGCACTTCCCTGGCCCTTGGCTTTCATTTGGCTTCACTGGGAACTGTGTTTATGTCCAGTTTCCTCAACTCTCTCTGGCTTCAGTGCATTTCCTGCAGAATCGCTGGCCACAGCAGATGTGCCCTTCAGGCATTTCAACTTTTTTTTTTTTTTCTCATGCCAGTATTTATCCCATTTGTTTCCAGAATCAGCTGCTGCTCCCTAATCAGCGTCCGTAACTTTCTGCTTTGAAGTATTCAGGACGTGCCTGCTGGGAAAGCACCTTCCTTGTTTACCTGCTCAGACCCTCACAGACTTTCTCTCCGTGCCTTTCCGCCATCCATTTTCTCCTCCTGCTGAGAGCTCCCCTCCACGACCAAGTTGTCCGTCACCAGCTGGCCTTCTCCATTAACCACTTACATCCCAATCCTAGTCGTGCTTTATTTACGCTTCCGTGCGGCCACGGCCAGAGGTGGCTGCTGCCCCAGGATCTCAGCTCACCCCACAGGTGAGCACTGAGGGCAATGCCTGGGCTCAGCTCAGCCCCACAGGTCTCATCCCCTCCACATCTCCCTGCTCTCCAACTCTTGTGGCAACGCAGAACAGCCTTTTCTTAGCTCCCAGTAGGGGACAAAGGCTGACACGATGAGGACAATCCTCTACAATTGCCTGGCGGGCAGCAGTCCCAGTTCCACAGCTAAACAGATGGCCCAGCATCCCTGGCCAAGCCAGCCGTACGAGAAGGGGGGCTTCCCAGGTGCACAGAAACCTTTGGCAAGCTGAACATCCAAGCAGCAAATGGAGAACAACAGAAACAGCCCTCGGAAAAGTAATTTGAATCAATAACACCGGTGGGTTTGAGAAGAGAACCCTGTTCTGAAATGCCTGAGGCTGGGAGCTACATCTCACCTCCAAGTCCAAATAAAATGGATGCCAGTAAGGTAACAAATCCCACTGCCTCCCCCGCCTCTATCCTGCCCACAAAACAATAAACACATTAACCACTTAACTCAGTTAACTCCTTTGAATAGTCCTTGTAATTAACAGCTCTTAACGTTTGGCACCTTACATTGCTGTCACCCCTTTTCTCCACTGTTAAGATTTACTTTAAACTTGTTCTGATATGCAATAACGAATTTATGGGGAAGCTTTGACTCTTGATGTGCCATAGTCTTCACACAACTCTCCCCTCTTCTACCAACAGCCTTTCTCCTTTCCAGCAAAAGAAGAAAATAAAATATAGTGGCAGTGAAACAGACTCAGTCTCCCCTCATCTCTTTTGGGTATTTTTTTAATATAACTTTGGTTTGATTTTTGTCTGGTTTTAACTTAGACTTTTCTCGATAAAAATAAGAATTTGAGTTGTTTGGGGAGGGCTGGGTTGTTTTGAGTTTGGGATTTTTTTTAATAACCAGTCAGGAAAGAACAAGACTGAAAGGACCTTCTTCTAGTCTTCCCAGCAAGCTCCTGCTTGCCAAGATTCCTCAGCATTTGGTTCTTCAACTCCTGCACAGGAAATCTCCCACCTGGGGCCCTTTGTCCATTTTCCTGTAGCCAATTCCTTGTGCCAATGGGAAGGGCTTTCTGGAGGAATCCATGTTTACCAGGTTTCTTACCAAATCTGTTCCCTCTTCACAGAACACAGCTTTTACTGACTCTAGAGGTGCCTGGGCTGTGCGAGGCCCCCGGACACAGAGTGCAGATGAAGTACAATGCTGAGTAGGGAAGGAGCTGGCATCTGGAGGGTATTAAAAAGCACAGTACAAGTTCAAAATTATTTTGGCATTCCCCTCTCAGACAGACATGACCCATCACGTTCACAGCACCTTCAGTGTGCACCTGCAAGGTGATAGTATCAATGAGAGAAAGGAAAACATTAATTAAAATTTTGGCGGTTTTATATCTTGCTTTCCACATCAGCTTTACAGACTGGATTCAGTGCTGGAACAAAGAAGATATCTACCTTATTTCCCTTCCTCCTCTCACCTCAACATGCCACCTGTGTACAGGAGTAAGTGGCTTACATTATTATTTTATATCTATATATGTATTTATCACTTGACGAGCTACTGACAAGTCTGAGAAATGCTCTGGAGTCCCCAGTGACAGTTCAAGGAAGTGGTGGTCCTTTCTAGAGAAACTGTAAGTTTACCTAGAACAGGACAACATTCACCAAGTCTCCTCCTCTCCCTGCCTCACTCCACCTTCACCTAATTTCTATGGTGACCTCAAACCAAAGCCAGCTCATTTCACCAAATACAAAGAAACAAATCAAGATAGATCAAAGAAACAATACTTTCAGTTTGGTATTACCTACATTTCAGCCTCAAACTCCTTTACGCTAATCTGCTAATCCTATATAATATTGACTTCTCAAGAAGGGAGAGCCTGCTAATCAGGATTTCTGAAGGATTTCCACAAGATCCTATATTTAATTTTAAATACTGTCAGTGTGACAAAGGAAATATGTCACCACTGAGCTGCTACTGCATGTCCTCTGGGTTATGAGTCAAGGGCCAGCGCTGTCCAAATCTACAGCCACTAAAATGTGCCTCTGGCAGGCAAAACAACATCTTTAGGATTAGTTTTCCCCCATGGATGAAAGGGTAACTGCAACCATCTACTGGGATTTTCTGAAAGGCACAAACCTTATTTCCTCCACCCAGTAATACTTTTATCGCACCTGTGATCTAAAGATCTTTCAACTTCCAAATCACGTATGACCTAGATGTGAAAAAAAAAGTTCGTGTCTTCAAGAAGCATCAAAACAACATGGATGAATTCAAGCAATAAAGGTATTAACTGCAGGGAAAGCAGGCAGAAATGAAGCATCACGAAGCTATTCAAGAAGCAGTAGAAAAGTAAAAGCAGGAAAATAAAAATCTAAAATGTGAAACCGGAACAATCCCATTTTATTTTATATTGCCTAACAATGTGATGTGATGAACTGCAGCTCATACTGCTCAGCATAGGATATGCTGTGTTACATTTAATAGAAGGCCTTTACTTTTATTGTGAGCTAGGGCTTTAATCTGAATCACCACATATGATGGTAGAGATGGCAGAGAAGTGTTTTGCTTCAGCAGTTTAATATCTATACAAAGGAGATTGCAAGTTTGCACCAGTCATTGAGTTTCCACGTGTTGACGTAATCAGGAACTGCATGCTGCATCATTACCCAGATGGAGAACGTTCTGGTTTAGAGAAAGCCGAAGCATCGCGTGTTTATGGGATGCCTGAGAAACCACAAGTTTGTATCCCTGGTAAAATCCCACAGTGGCCAATCCTGCCCTTCTCCAGGGCTGCCCAGCAAACCTTTGCTCATTCTCTTTCGGACAGCAGCCGCCCTCCCAGCTCAGATGCCATCTCCCTGCCCAGCAGCTGTGTATCAGAGCCGTGTGGGAGCTGCCTGGCTCCAGAGGAAGCCAGCTGCCTGCAGGAAAAGCAGAAGCACGCGTGTCCTGGGCCTCAGGGACCTCGGCAAGAGCCTCTGAGCACTTTGTGAGCAGTTTCAGGTCCATGTGATCGGATTCCACAACCCCACAGACTCACTGGAAAAAAAAACCCTGCACATGCAAAAAAATATTATTGTGTGGGTCTAATCTACTGCAGAAAAGGTGTAACTGCAGTTGAGGTATAAACTGACTTTGTGTGAGTATTTCATTTCCCAAAAAGACTTAAAAGAATAATCAAAGCAAGATAGGATTTCTTTCTAAATGTGAAGAGTTTACTTTGTTTTCTTACTAATTTGCATTCCAGTTGTGCAGAACAGGCTTTAGAATAAAAGTACAAAAAGTATTCTGCCCCATACTCACCTCATTCCAGATGTGCAGGGACATACTTCATTCACAGGTGCACTTTTGCAGATTAGCAGAATACACTCCCCCAAAAAGGCCCAAAACCACACAAGACAGTACGAGATTTCAGGTGCCAAAATCCCTGTTGCTCACTTTGGTGCCTAGAACAGCCTAGAGGATCTGTTCTAGGCCTCACGTAGCCTCAATACCTGACTTTTTTTTTTCTTCTACACCCAGCCCCTCCAAATTTAACCTGTTCATCACCAGCAACAAACTTCCATTCCAGTAACTGCCCTTACTACATAGGAAGCTTTGGTTTCTGCAGCTCTGTGGATTCTGAAATATAAAGCAAAAGTAAAATACGAAGTTTCTTGACAAAAGGAGAAAAACATTAAACGTAATATGAGTTCACAACTTGTCTCTTCCCAACTGATCAGTACAGTGAGCTCAGCACCATGAGGAATTCCTTCAGAAGTGAAAATTATTTGCAAGTATCTTTTACCCATCCAGTAACTGTGACACAGAGCTGTTGACACGTTTTGGTTTTTTTTAAAAACTACAAAACAGGAAAAGTCTGTAGCTTCCAATTTGGAATTTGTGACTGCTAAATTTAAACCCAGTGGTGGCCTTGTTACAGATTATTACATAAACCCAACTGCTTATCCCCCTGCACCATAGTCACTTTTGATCTAACTAGGCTTAAAGCACATTTCTTGGCCCCACTTTCTGCTGTCAGCCCACAAGGAAGCAAATACGCACAAAGAGAGGATTAAAGGAGATACAGGAATACTTGAGAACAGAGAATAGGCAGGATACAGATTTACTGCTTCTCTGTACCATACTATTGTTTCGGTTTGTTCTGGGTAAAACAGGTGAGGGACATTTGGTCACACAAGGCCATGAGCTCTATCCACAAACGGCCTTCACAATCACTGAAGTGCTGCTGAGTACTGTTACAGATTTAGATTTAAAGAAGGGTTTAGGTTTAAAGATTTATGTTTTAATAAAGCTCCCACTTGCCTGCATGTTCTTCCCACAACTCAGAAGATCCACTAGACAGAGAAGCAAAGGCTTACAGCACCACAGATTTATTTACAAACAGACTACAAATAGGCAAAGCAGGCAACAGAAAATGAAAACCAAGGATAATCTCCTTTGCACAAATGGAAACAATTCTCTCAGGAACAGGCAAGAAGATAACAGAGGGAAAACAAAGAGGAGACTTTCAGATATTCAGGTGATTTTTTTTTTCTCACTACACAGTTGTTTTGGTGGCCTGTTTGATACCCTCTATGTAGCCCTGACACAGATGTAGCAGACTCTAGCTCCTTCTACATTCTCTCTTTCCTTCAGTATCAAAAGAAACAGTCACAGTCAGAATCCATCCAGCATCGGTTTAGCTTTATGTGACTCAGATGTACTGACATATTTTGACACAAACTCATATTCTGTGGAATCACATTTTTTTCCTTTACATTCATCTATTAAACATGCTTCCTGTACTCAGGGAAGTATTACATTACACTTGCAACCAGTGCAGCAGCGGGGGGAGCATCACTGACCAAAGTCCATTAATTTATTTCACCTGCAAATTTATTGTAAAACCTGTGAAGCATTGAACAGATATGTCCACTAGATAAGATGCAACATCAGAATCTCAATATTCCTTGAGCCAGACCAAGAGAAAACTAAGCTCACAAATCCTAAGAAAAGTGATAAACTCAGTTGCGGTGTGGTAGCTTAATTGGGATGCTGTAAAAAGACACATTTGGGTTGATTCTGTTTGTTTGTTTTGTTTTCACTCTCCCATGTGCATTATAGATGCATTGCAGGAAGTACAGAACTGAGTAGACTGTGGTATGCCACGACATAATGCCAGTGGGGAGCAGAAACACCTAATCCAAGTTACCAAAGGACAAAAATCCACAATCCTAGTTGGTCAAAAGCAGCTGCTCCCTGAAAACAGGTACCTGTGTACTGGTGTTTGGCAAAGCTATCTTGAATCACCACTCAGCAAATCCCTACTGCACACGCCTGGCAGTGCTGAAATTACTTGACTGCTCATTTCTACTTCTGTCCAACATTATGCAATCTTTTTGCAACTGCAGTAATGAGGGCAGCTCCCTTCCCACTTCCATCTTCAGAAAGCATGAA
This sequence comes from Mystacornis crossleyi, assembly GCA_013400655.1. Lineage (NCBI taxonomy): Eukaryota > Metazoa > Chordata > Aves > Passeriformes > Timaliidae > Mystacornis > Mystacornis crossleyi. The sequence continues at coordinate 15,185 of VYZQ01051491.1, forward strand.
AGTCACATCACACTGAGGTGCCAGTTCCTTCACTGTTTCCCGCAGGACCCTAGAAAAACTGAAAGGGAAGGGAGAGAAGAACAAAACATTTTAGCAGCTGCCTTCTGATCAGAGATCTTTGTATTCATCTATAAGCAAGGAACCATAACCTCAGCCAATATCTTCCACAGCACTGCTTTCTTTTGCTTTACTGCCTATTCATGAAAGGTACAAATTTCTGTACACAATCAGATTCTAATTTTCATTTCTCCACTTGAATTTCATTCAGCATGATGCCACGCACTGCCCGTGTCTTTAGAGATCATGAAGGAGGTTCTCTTAGGCCAACTCAAAAGCTAATGCATCTATTTCTAGGCCTTGCTCGCAAAATACTGACCCAACTCCAAAAACTCAACACAGCTTTCCTTCTGGGGAGATTCAGATATTGCAGAAATCTGCCAAAACACTGGAAAATAAGTATTAGGTTCACTCAACATTCCAGAGAAAAGAGCCTCCCAGTGGTAACTGGGCTTGCCTTTGCAATTTTTGATCCTTTGGCTAGGCAAAGGAAATTACAAAATGCAAGGAAATGTGTTAGATCCTTACCCCCTCTCAGGTTTTTAATCACCTCAGTAGAAAGCTGGTACAGGCTTGGTGTGTTTCCACAGTGAAAATGAGCAAACAGCAAAGGGAAGCGGTACCAAGGTACTCACTGTGGATGGAGCTTGTACAGAGTCCCATCTACTCCAACAGTGATTTGCAAGCGCTCCACACCTTGGTTCTCCCTCTTCTTCTCCACAATAGCGGCCAGCCCTGCCCCACAGAGCCGCGCAGCTCTTCTTGAAACAACGCCACACACCTCCTTCACAATGATGCTGTCGTCACACGTGCTGTCCAGGCCGAGCTGCTGCAGGATTCGCCGCACTTGGAGGAGGGCGAGCCGGTCACTGCGCACAGGAAGCACATGGAGCAGCAAGGCGTTAGGGAAAGCTCCAGCAGCTGAGACAGGTGTGATTCAAAGGATATGGGACCACTACGACTCTAACACTCTCCAGTTCTTTTAAAGCAGATTTCTGTCTGAATTCAGAATGAAAACTTGCTCCTGCCATGCCCTTTGCCATGTTAGGCTGTATCTCCAGAAGGCATGAACAGTAATCATTCATCTAACTCCCAAAGTCATGAGGGAGCAGAGCCAGATCAGCCACCTGACTGTTACTTTAGATCTCAAGGCTGAGACACTCCTTTCCAGGCTTTCCATGGCAGAAAGAGTTTCAAATAGCCTGGAGACCATTGCAATCATGCACAGATATATAGGTAAGCACATATTCGTTTATCACTGACTTCTTACTTTCTTAAATAAGTACTATTTTAAGTCTCAAAAGAAACACTTAGCTTGATGGCTAAGGCATCCAAAGTAACCCAGTTGTGTGGACAGGAAATTATAACTAATATAATTACAGAATTATTCCATAACTCCCCCAGTTTCTCATTTTTAACTTTTATTCTGGAGGTGGGGGATGCACAAAGAAAACTATAACGACTTAATTGACTTCTTAAAGGAAAGGGCTCGACACACTTGCAAAAGACTGTTTTCTAGGTGACCCAGAAGACTTTGAGGATTTAAACCACGTAAATCTAAGAACTTTACCTCTCAATCTGAGACAGGAATTTTGTTTCAAATATGCCTCTTTTCCTGAGTGATTCCGAAATATGTCCTCTGAACAGCAGCCCTTGTTTGGTTAAGTCGATCAAAATTTGCCTTACTATTTCACCTAGGTACATTCCACTGGTCATTTTTTCATACCTGTTGGGTCAAAAGAGGAACAAAAATGTTCATTTAAAGAGATGGCTCTGTTTAGCATGAGTGGTATGTACATGCCCTGTGAACTCCAAAAAAGCAGTCCAAGCTTGCAGAGCAATAGCCACTCAACTCCATATTTCAATGATCAAAAATCTGTTGCAGTGACTTCAAGTGCAAACATTAATTACAATATATTTACCTGTGCCAAATGGTAACAGAAATAGAAAAAAACCCTTGCAATATTAAGCAGAATATAGTGTTAAAGCCAGAGTCCACGCTGAAGTAAAACTCTGCCATGCATTCACCAGTGAGTCACACCCAATCAATACCGTCTTTACCCAAAAAAAGTCAAGTTCAGCTTATCCTCTTGCTTGAGCTGTATTTTACCTTTGAAAAATCGTCCTAAGAGGAGAACAAAGCATGGCGTAGACTTTGCAGGGAAATCTTAAAAGCCGCACTGTTTGGTAACCGCTTTAAGGTGAAAACAATGCTGCAGTAACAATGTAAGTCTTTGTTTTTTTCTTAGGGGTTTTTTTTTTTGATATCTAGGTTACTTACCAAGCAACAAAAAATGCAATATTAAAATTTCCTGTCTGATTATTCATTATCATTAAGCATGTTTTAAAAAGCAGCCAGTGTCTCTCGAAGACTGACTTCATCAGGCTCTTGGCATCAGGACCATCACATTTACCTCTGTTTCCCTGGGTTTAGTGAGCCTTCATCTACTTCTTTATCATATTTTGTCCTGATGTTGTCAATACAGCCATTGTCACCAAATGCTCCCCATTCTGTATTAATGCACATTTTTCCTTCATTCCCTTCCACTATTTCTATGTTTTTCATGTCCTCCATGTAGCAAACATTGCTGCCTGTTCCTAGAAGGAAAGAAATGACGAGACTTCAGCTGGAAAAGTGAAGCAGCACCAGAAACTCATGCAAGATTATTGCAGTGTTCATCTTAAAGTTCTCTTTGCCATATCTCAAATTTCAAGGTCCCTTCCAACACAGGCCATTCTACAATTCTATGCTTAGATACATTTCTGGATCAAAACTTGGAGGAACCTACTGGGGGAATCATCTAAAAAGCCCAACAAGAATTCATTCAGATTTTTAAAAATATTTGCTTGTTCCACGGTCTATGACCTGGCCACACAGTAAATACAAATGTACTTGTCAAAACAAGAATTCATGCTCTATCTGCTTATATCCTTTTACCCTGCATACACGTTAGGCACCATAAGAGATGATCAAAAGTCCAACAGGTTCAGGAGCTTACCTGCTACAGGTGTTGTTAAGTTTCCTGCTGAATACCACACAAATCTGCCAAGAACCCCAAGCAACTAATAACACCATATATCAAACTCAAATAAAAGATGCTAGTTTACAGATTCCAAAGCCCAACACTACACAGGTGCTTTCTTCTCACAGTGGTCACTTCACCATCACTGTACCTGCAATAAGGCCAATCTCACAGTTTGGATCCTCATATCCACAAGTCATCATGGTCCCAACAGTGTCATTTACCACTGCTACAATGTCCAAGTCAAACTCCTAAAACACAAGTCACGATCAGTAGTGGAATGCCAGAGGAAGAGTGTGGGTGCATTAAATACACCAAAATGAGCAGAAAAGAATAGCTCACATTTCTTCTCCTGATGGCCTCTCTCAGCATATCAACAACATCTTCCCCCTCACAGTCTGTTGCCTTGAATCCTTTTGTCCATCCCACAAGTGTTCCCTGAAACAGAAGAGAAAGAAAGTCATAACTGAAGACAAAGAGCAGACTGTACATTGCAAGCATCAGCTTTTTCTTGCCTCCCACCCCAATGCTTTTTTTTTTTCCTTTTTTTTTTTTCAAATAACATGTTTCTCTGGACAGGTTACTGTGAGCATCTAGTGCAGGCTGTGCACATTTATTCTTCATTACCCAACTGCTCATGGTAGTGACTCCAAGTTTACTCAACTATTTATCAAGGCACTGCACTCAGTGCCTTCTAAATCTCGTTTGGAAAACCTCATCTCACCTCTCGTGCACACAGCCATTGTATTACCTGTGAGGGAAAGACTGCAAAAAATACTTTTGCTGTAAATCATTAAACACCCACCAAACATAAATGAACATCTATCTACTGTTAATTCTTGGGTCCTTTACTGAAGGACATTTCACAACTTCAGGCAATACTAACTTGTTTCTTTGCAGAGAACAGCCTGGTCTGACAGAAATTGATTTCCAGGTTACATGAAGTAATTAGCCTTACACTTCCTAAGTGGCTCTG
>VYZQ01051497.1:0-15593 GCA_013400655.1 Mystacornis crossleyi
TTTAACATACTAAATATATTTATTCCTTCAGAAACACTGCAAAATGTGGCCAGTCTTGACCTACAAGCAGTAATGAAACCTAAAGTCCCAGGCATATTACATGCCAGCATGCAACAGGGAGAACAGCAAAGACAGGGCCAATATAGGCCAAAGATATTTCCTCAAGAGATTAGGAAATATATTTTGGAGAAAATGAAGGCCAACATGCTTCTCCCTTAGCAGAGCAAATCAATAACATGAATCTAAGTGAAGTGGGATCTAGATTTCCACAAAATATCTCCATCTCAGCACCCTTTCTCAGCAGCTTTCTCCATCCTCGTTCTCTGCGCTGCATTTCTTGACCTGTGTCAAGGCACTAAAGACAGAGATGGAATTGCGTTCTGCTCTTGCCTTCTGCAGGCCAAACTATTCTCACTCATCTGAGGGGAGAGGAAGGGAAGAGAAGGGGTCGCACTCAAGGTGGCCTCCGTTCCCCATCATTAGTAGAGGTTGGTTCAGTGGCTGCTGATTGGGCAATGGGAAGGGCACAGAGCTAAAATGCTCCAACAGGAGCTATCTGTCCATCTCCCTCTCACAGAATTCCTGCTCCAGGAACTGCCAGTGGAGCGTTACTTGGTGCCACTCGGTCTCTCCACAGTCCTTGAGGTCCTCTACTTTCATGCTCCTCTTAGCCAGGACTCTGATTTCACCCCAAAAGTCTTGCCAGTGTCTTCAGTGAGGTACTCAATGACTGAGTAGCATCCGGTCCACTCCTGATTGGCTTGATGTCCCCACTCAGATGTGTCTGAGGAGGGAAAACACACATACAAAAAACCCATGTACTTTTCCTAGGATATGGACATACATAGTACAGTGCTTGATTTCTCAGATGCAACCCAGAAAGTCGTGTGATCCTCAGGAGTTCTACTACTTGGTTACATAGGCTGGGTTCATTCTTTTGAGTCTGTCCCTTGGGAAGAAGGATTATTTGGAAGGCTACCTGGACAGTAAAGCAGAAAAACTAAGGACAATTGTCCCTGTATGTGGGAGAGAAGACACCGTTAGCTCAAGTGAACAATGCAGTTTCATGGATTGCTGGCTGATCACTGCATAAACATGTGTTATACAAAACGCTGCTTTGTCTCTACTGTAAAATAATTAACCTATTACTTATGTGTTCCCTTTGCATTTATTTCCAGGTTGGTGTTAGCAGAACACAGGTGAAGAGGTTGATCATTCCAGGTCTTGAATCTGAAATGATTACTTAAGACCAGTAGCAACATGCTGGACATTTCTGCAGTAACAGAAATTTCTTGTGACTCTGGAGAGAACCAGGAGTGGACTGATGACATACTACCTGGGATAGCCCATTCTGTTATCTAATAGGGATTACATACATTACTCTAGAACCAGGCAGAACTCTTTTGCATTGGAAGTATGCCTACATCTTGATCCTGGTTTCACAACTGATGAACAACAGGTAGGCTATTTCAGCAGAATGCCAGTAAACTGTCTCCAAGACAGACTTTACACTCCCAGCCTTTTCCAGCAATATTGTGCTAATACTGTCTTGCTGAAAATGATGTGCTTTACATGGTGGAATTACGTGTTCTTAACTCCCTGTCCCAGATGTCATGCAAAAAGTATGGCTGCACATGGGCTAGTGCCTAACTCTGACATCACAACTCTAACTAATCACTTATTGTGCAAAATTCCATGCTGCATCCCACCTTGTAAATGAACTGTCCAGGAATGGGCTAAACCACCACAGTTATGAAAATACTTCTTTTTTTCTGGTGATCCTAAGTGGTTTTGAGTCCATGACTGGAAAAAGAATCCTGGGGACAGAACTAGACAGACTGACAAATCATACAGGTCATGCCTCATGTGCATAAACAATATTCATGCAAGTATCGTTAGTAAAATCCCATGCTGTGTTTGCTCTCTGAAAGCATGTGGATACCAAACTGAAACAGCCACTGCAGCTGGCTCACCTCCTCAGCTGATGGAGAATGGGGGTTGGGAAGTGGGGGAAGCAGAATTCTTGGTGATTATGCAAGGTAATCAGCTGTCTAATCAGAACAAGAGTCCCTCACACATGCCTGTCAGGAACTTCTAGTTCACTAACAAGGACCCAGGCAGAATGAGGAAGGGACAGTGGAATGATGTGGTAATGCTGGAAGATGGGGGGTGCTGACCAATCAGCAGTTCCATGTCCTGCATTCCCTCTAGTCCTTAGCTGCCAGAGCTAGCACCTTGAATGGTCTGTATCTCCTAAACGTGCTCCCATCCTCCTCCACACCGAAATTCTGGGCACTCATCCAACCTAAAAACTAGCACACACACAAAAACATACCAGAAAGCTGCACCTTGGCTGTGACAAAATTCTGGGCAGTCCTACAGCATACAACTGGGTAGGTGAACTGCTGCAGATAGTCACCTGCTTGTAATTCTTAGGGAGCATTGGGTCTAGTTGGAAGGGAAGCTCTTCCTTGTCAAATCTGGCACCTGAAGCTACTATAACCATAGACGCCTGGTTCTAGGGCACCTCCTGCAATTTTCTTGAGTCTCCACAGTCATGAGAAAGAGAAATGCCCTAATATGAAGTACTTGCTACCTCTTTGCCACAAGTCTCATCCAAGCTCTCTTGAAAATAATTAGGTGTGGCAAACTGTTCCAGAAAGTCAGCTGCAGCCTTTGATTTAGAGACAGGCTTTTCTGGAGTCTCGGAAATGTAAATGGCTGGTTTCCCTGAAGTATTCTAGGTATGATCACATTCCAGTAAAATACAGCTTAGCAGCAGCAAAGCTCCACTACCGAGAAATTGCACTTTTCCAGTTTTTGACAATCAGAAACTGGCAAATTAACTTGCAGACTACTGCATGAAGTGTTTTGCACATACCACTGGGTGTGGTATGGCATGCTTTAGCAATGAAACATAGGTGCAACACATGGGACCGTGCTGGAATCCTGCTGTAACACTTTGGGAAGACTGGAGACAGGTTAGTTCACGCTGGTTGGGAGCAGCGGCATGAATCCTGCTTAAAGGGGCAGAACTTGAGTACAACCCAACATCCCAACATACCCTTGTCCAAGCTTCTCCATGAAGCTCCAAAATCACTCCAGAGCAAACTATAGAGGAAACATACACATGAGTAAACATGGATAATTGGACAGCTAGGACTTTGCGTATCCTGCTGGATGCAAGCTAACATTACAGTAAAGATATAACCAAAAGCAAGCGGTCCAATCTTTCATCACAGTCTGTTTAAGAAAGCTGAGTTCCTGACAGGCTCTGAATTACTGTGCCACAGCCAGACATCCAACTTTTGAGATGCTACAATGCCTGACGTGGACAATTTCAGTAAAGCCTCCAACAAGAGCGAGACATGCACCACACTTAAGCCAGTACCAGAGACAGTGAGCATCTTTCAAATACTGAAATTTATTTTCAACTCACTTGCTCTTCCTGCTGGGGAACTCTGGAGAGCTGGGACTGGATGATCCATCAGACTTCAGGTCAAAGAAAGTCCCTGGACTGTCCAATACCCTCTGTATCCTCTCTGCGGAGTCTCTGCTGGGAGAAAAGAGAAACCAGCTATACCCCAGGGCCAGAGTTAACTCCCATCTATTCTAACACTCTCTTACAAGACAAAGTACAAAGCCATATCTCCTACATATATGTAAAAGGGAAGCAAACACAGTTGTGCTGAAAAGGGCAGACTCCTTAGATGTGACACGTGACATCTAGAAATGGCCAACTTTAATCTTCTTTTGAACTTATATAAAAGCCTAAATTGATTTCAGTATTCACCTTTAATTTTTTAACCTTTTCATCCATCCTCCCCATTTCACTGGTCTTAAGAAGCTATAGCATTTCATAGAGAGTGTAAATACGATGGTTACAAAAGTGTTATTGCTACTAGGACTTGTCAAGATACCTCTGAAGAAATATGTGTGAGTAACTGAAATGAGGGGTACATTTAATTAAGGAAAGGAAAACTATGGGATTTTGGGGGAGTTTTTTAGGGCTTCAGTGATGGAGTTTGTCACAAAATTCTTCCTCTGCTCTCTTGGTCAGTTGATCCTATCTGTGCCCCTCAAATCAGCGTTTCTGATACCTTCACTTATGCTAATACAATTGTTTGTGAGACTGGAAATTACCCTGACAAAAAGTAATTCTAAAATTAAAACAACCCTGAAACTACTACGACACACTAACAAGCAGGATGGACTGGTCAGCTCTGTCAGCAAAGCCTGCACATTATTAAGTTACAGCTTCAGGGTGAAGTCACACGTGACACTTTGAGCTCACTGTTCCCAGAAAGAGAGCATGCTCCAGCCTCCTTCATTCTTGCTGAGTGCACTTTCCACCAGTCCTGGTACCTATCAGACTTCTCCACGAGCCAGTTCATGGCAGAACCTGGCAGACAATTAATCCTGTGAAAGAAAGTTGATAATTTTTCTATTTGATTAATGGGCTGAATCTGTTCCATGAAAGGCCCACTAGGGATCTGAGCAATCATCACAAGGAATAGTCAGGATTGGGTAGTTGAAAGGGACAGAGAGGAACACCTGCTTTCAATAACAATGAACTGTTAGAGCAGTTGCGAGTGAAACTGCACTTTCAAGAATGACCCAAAAAGTCTTCCAGAAAATACAAGCTAAGGCTCCCTGTTCCTCACATCTAAGTTTACAACTAAGCAAAAGGAAAGCTAAATAAGCCAATCAGTTCATCAGATCCCTGCAAGCAAAGAGTGGGGAAAAAAAAAAAAGAAATCCAAGGGTTTTCCTTGTAGTAGGGAAGTTTTACAAATCTTTCAAGGGGATAAAAAAGGTTGTTGTACACAAAGTAATGGAGTGAGGGACACAGCTGCCTAAGGTACCAAAGTATTTAAAGTAGTGAAGAACTGTGGCTACTGTGTTGGCTTAGACTCTTACAGGGCAGTTGTCTCTGAAGATTTAATTTTTCTCAAAAATAGTTCTATTTTTATTCAGATTAGGTCATAGGCACCTCATTAAGAAAGAAGGGAAAATGCAGTAATTTCCTCCTAAAATAACTAGTTTCCACATTAGAGATGACTTTCCCCCTTTTGCACCCAGTCTTTAAGCTGTTTCCTGGAATTCTTGCAACTGGGAAAACTGCATATTAGATGCAGAGCATTCATGTGACTTTTGAGACTTGTATAATTTTAAAAAGGTGTCTCAGTTAGAGCTGAGAGAAACTTATAATTTAACTAAATAATCTCTCGTGGCCAGTAGACAACTTTTGAATGGTTATAATTCTGTCAAATATGCCAAATCACTCCTTGAAGCTGTGTATTATCCATTAATTATAATTATTTCTCAGATGTTCCAACTTAAACACTAGTCATTTTGACTCAAAGATTTTTTAGAAAAATCCTTTAAGTTACCAGAAGTTTTGCCTATTTGAATATTTTAACATGAAAACAAACAAACAATCAAGCATCCCCTTCCCAAATACCAGCCTTTCATCTGACTCTCTTCTAAAAGTGGTAAGTAAAGAACAGGAAACTCAAGAGTCCTGGATCATACTGCACAATATTTAGGAGTGATCCTGTAATGTTCCTCCACCCATTTCCTCCCTTCTCCCTCAAATACTGATTCTCTCTAATTCCAAATGTCCTCTTTTAATTTTGTCTGTTTCTGTTATTTGTCCGTTTTTCCATCAATTGATTATCAGTCCCTTTTCTTCCCATTCCAACCATTTCCACTTCAGTTCTCTTTCCCGATGGTTCCCCTTCTACCTATATGTGCCCTTCTGTGTTCCTTTTCTCATCTCCTCTTGGTTTTTATACCTTCTTTGTCTCATCTTCCCACAGCTCATACCTCTTTTCCTCCTGTATGTTTTCAATGCCAATGGCACTACTCCGTCGCCCGTGGAAGCGGCTGGCTCGAGTACGTGATGGGCTCCTACCAGGCAAGGCAAAAGACTAGAAAAAAGGAAAGCGTGACAGAAAGGAGAGGAACAAGACAGGAAAAACTGTGGAGAGCTGAAAGCACAGGAGAAGAGTTTGCAATGTGGATCCAGATCTTCTCCTTTACTCTGCAATACAAGAGCTCAGCTCCACCAGTGCAAGTACTTTCTGTTAGTGAGCAAGAGCAGCCAGGGCTTACAAAGGTAGTGTGAGAAAGGGACAGAGATACAGAGAAACAAAGGTAGAACACAGCCAGTATACAGAGAAATGTGCTTGGGAAGGGAGGTATCCCCGTATAGTGAGAGGAGAGGCAGAACAAGAAAGGGAAAGAAAACCGGAAGTTAAAGGAGCAAAGGAGGCAGCAAACCCAAGTCATTAGCACGCTGTGACTCTGTTGTATTGACACAAAAAATGCATACAACCAAGTGAACTGTCACCAAGAAATCCTCACACTGAAGGAGATGGTTTTACTCAGAGATGGTTTTTTTGTAGTTTGCCTGTATTGACATCACTAGTGCAGAGACCACAACCAGCTGGATGCACTTTGGCCAAGGCAGCCATATTTTCAATATCAGAAACATGGATCCTTTTCTGGTAAGATTTGTCATAGATTTTTAATTCATTGATCCCATATGTTTAGTATCCCTATCAAATAATAGTGGCTTTGATAGTGACTAGAAATATTCATTCTGTTTCTCACCCCAAACTTTATAAATTCTGCTGTTTGTTCCCAACATGCAAATTCTATTTACAACAAAACAGCACCTCAAATATCTTGTGCACCTGTTTATATTATAGAAAATAGTCTGATTGGTGAAATCAAAGAAAATGAAACAGTTCTAGCGTCCTTATGTTCTCAGCTCTTGCCATATGACAATACAGTACCATTCCAGCCAAACCACAGTGCGTGCATTTTTTAACACATGGCACCGTACAGGATCTAATCGAGGATAGCAAAGATAGATGTCCGATGAAGAATCATGTTTGGCTTTCTTCTCCCAGTCCGCATCAATCTCAGCTCTAGTTTACACATGAACTGGGGCTACAGATGGGCACAGACAGAACAAGACTGCAACGCATGCCGTCACCACTTATGAAATGGGATGATACAACAAAAAGTTTCACAGTGGGACAAGAGGACAAACTAACAGGGAAAGAAAATGTATGAGTGGTTACAAAGGTATGCCGGGTTCTCTTCTTACAGCCCACCCGAATACCTTACCGCAGCAATGGCCTTAGGGCCCTCGGCGACACTCTGGCTGAGGGCAAGGCCAGCTGTAGCTGGGCGGCTGGGCAGGGTGGCTGGCTGCTGCTTTCTCATGGATATCCCCATGGTATCCAGGCTCTGGCTGCGGCCTCTGATCACCCGCTGAACAGGAGGGAGGCAGGGAAACAGACAAACACAGATATACACATATAGACATGCACACAGGGTAGTATGAGAAGCACCACAGATTGAGTGGGAAGTTGTGACAGACCGACACCAGAACCACACAGATCCTAACTCCTAGAAGGCAGCACCTTAGATACTGCCCGGTTTTGGTCCTAGCTGATTCATGGAGCTCTGGGAAGAGCTCTTCCTCAAGTATATTCTCGAGTTTCACTCCCCTTTTCCTACTACAATGAATAGAGATTTCCTACCAGTATCCCAGCACACTGGATAAAACAGCATCACCTGGAGCAGTCCTATCCAGTACAGCCTATAAAACACAAAATCAAACTGCTGTTCAAGGCTGTAAGGTTCAGTCTCGTGTGAACTGGAGTTCTGGTTTCAAAAGGGGAAAGCAGCCATATCAAAATCTGCAGCATTTGAAAAAGCCATTTTCTGACTTAACTCGGCCTTTCCAGCATTTTATAAATGTCATCTGTGTACATGACATGCAAATCACAGCATCTGCTAGAAGTCATAAAAGGACATTTTGGGAGAATTAGTGTAAGACATGGATGAGTTAAAATTCATGGTTAGCAGCAAAGGCAGTTTGTATGTAAAAATACATCTCACCAAGGCATCCCAGGCCTGACCTAAGCTATGCACTCGGCTACCAAACCTATATGTGAACAGGTTAGTTTTACAGACCTTAATAATTATGGTGGTCTAATTAGTCCACCATATAAAGCCATAAAGTCATCGGAAGAAATGCTATTTATAACACATCTCTCTTTTCAGCCAGATAACTTATTATATAAAACAAGTGACAAGGCACTTTCCACAGAAGTGGGAAAAGGCAAATACATAGGATAGGAAAGCTGATACAGGATTCTCTCTAAATAACCCGTTCAAAACTCACTTTGCCCATTCGTACAAAAACTTTGCATTCTCATTTCAATCACCTTGATCACTTTTAAAATAAAGTTCTGTCACCTAATTTACCAAAAAATCAACCCAAAAAACCCCCAAACATGCCATTTACACTGAAAAAGGGAAATTAACTCTGGCTTTTAGAGGGTAAGTAAAGCATCACAGTTTTTCTAGACAGTACACTCACAGATAGGGTAGAAATTGTTACAGTGGCCCCTGCAATTCTTTCAGTTATAATGAAAATGAATTGAAAGAGATCTGCTGTAGGAACTGAAAGCTCCTTGCTCCTAGTTATTATAAGTCCTCTTCCAAACACCAACTTCTTTTTCTGTAAGTCACAGAATAAAACCACATCTGACACTTGACGCTAGCACGAAGCATAAAGAGTTTGATTTCTAAGGGCCAGTATGGAATTCTGGACCACACTGTAGGTCTGTAGAAAGGCTCACCTTGAAGTTCTCGAGGAAGCCCCCACTGCCATTCTCTATCTTGTCATCCTCCCCTACAGGTAATCCCATCATGCTGCGGCTGCGAAGCTGCAGCTCTTCAAAAAGGCTCTCCAAGAGGGCACTCCGTGTTCTTTCCTGCATCAACATTGGGAATGAGAACAGCCTTTATTGGGAGCAGAGAGATTTTTTTCCCAGTTTTTTTAATGTCTCACATCCTTCTTAAAAAAAACCCAACAAGCATACAAAAAACCCCGAAAGACTACAATGACAAAAACAAAAACCCATGAAAATTACTGTAAACAGTATGAAGTGGTTTTAACAGAATCATTACAGACTATATTGCAGTAACACCCAGACCTTTTAAACTCTTTCTAAAGCAAATCATAAAGGACAGTCCTTTACAGATGATGAAATGGAGACATGTTTTTTCCTAGATCAGGCAACAGCAGAGTCTGGAACAGAATTTTGGTACCTTGAACCAAAAATCAGTGATATCAGCATGCATCCTGTAGCATAATACTGAGTTTCAGCTAACACAGAATTTCCTCCAGCAAAATATATGCATCATACTCCCATCCTTACTTGACGATCAGATCTTTATATCAAAATCTACCTGTTCATATTCTAACACAGCTGCTAAGGAATATGAAGGAAGTATCCCATAACTGAGGATAATCACATGTCACCTTCCTTTCTTAAGCAACACAAAATCAGAAGTCAGAAATTTTGCTTTATTTTCTTTATCTGATAATAATACATTTATTGTATACATAATTATAATTTTTAATGGAAGCAGCCAGGAATTAGACCCACCTCTAATTTAGCAAATTTCTCAGCTCGATAGCAGCTGTACTCGGCGTTGATGAGCTTGACCAGAAGGAATTCACGAAACTCTGTACTCTACAAGACAAAATGAAGACTAGACTAAACTGGAGATGAAAACACTAATAAAAAGATCACATTATAAAAGCTCTGCTTACTACTATTTGGACCTCCAAAGTCCTCTAGCCAGACAGTGCTAGAGGACAATGCTGACTCAGAACACAAGCGCATGCACCACATCTCTTGCCATTTAACACTGGACCAGAGACACAAACCTTTTTAAATATGGCTGGATTTGGCAGAGGGGGTCCAAAGAAGGGGACATCATCTCGGGCTGTGACTGAAACCTTAAATAATATAAGGAGGAAAAAATTAGTATCAGAATGTAAGTAAAACCGTCAAAATACTATGATAGATTTGATTCCTCCTAAATAATTTACATTTAAAAGAGATGTAATATAGTGTCCTGTGCATCCCTCTGTTCCTGAACTCAGTGGATGGATGTGCTCATTTATCTCCTCATTTATTTCCTCATATCTGTGCTCATTTTATTTATCTAGAAATGCAGTCAGCTAGATGTGCACATGGTTAAGGGCAATAAGAAAAGCTGAACTGTTTTTTAAAAAATTATTTTTAATAATAACAAGTATATAACTAGTTCCTAAACAACCAGTATATTTAGGAACAAAAAAATGCTCCTATTCAGCCTGCAAGATTAACCTCCACTAGAAGAACCTTTGTCAATGTGGTTGTACTGACCTACTTCTTTTTATAGAGAATTTTTGGTGGAGGTACACTGCACACTGACGGGAGTATCTCAGTGCCACTGCCTCTCTGAGTCACAGGTGATAAACGTGCAAAAGCATTTTCCCAGGAAGAGATAAGGTGTCATTAGTTCTATTTTTATCATGCTCCTACCTGACATACCAATGTCTAAAGAAGTAACTAATGCATTCCAGTTTTTACACAGTCAGTTGTTTCCTCACAGTACTCACCTATAATTATATGTAGCTATCTTACCAAATACAAACAGTGCTTCACAATATTTCTCTGGGTTTTTTTATCACGTTTGAGATGAAACAAGACCATTATTTGTTGTTTCATACAAGAGGGAACAATGTCATAACAACCACAACTGCCTCAAAGTAACAAGTAAATGTCACACAGCCACTGAGAAGTGTGAGTTTAATGAGAGGAAGAAGGAAATAGCCTCTTGATTTAATTCAGATTTCTCACATTTTAGGCCACCTCCTCTAATTACAAAGCCTCCATCTCTCTACTAATAGATATCTGCCACTTAAAATCCTGCTTTGCATTTTTCATTTTCTGACTGCAAAAATTAATTCTGTGAAATAAATTCCATTAAAATTCCAATTTAACAGCAGGCACTAAAGCTTAAGTAAATGGAACAAGGGATGGCAAAGAAGTCGTCCAAATGGCAGCCTTTCTGTACTACAATGCTCTCAAGGCAGCATCAGCTAAAGCCCCTTTAGAAAAGCCTTTACAGAAAACTCTGCGTTGGTCCTAGGGTGATTACTGGGATGATTACTCCTTCATGGCATGAAGCAGCCCTATTACACTAACAAAAAAAATGGTACTGTAGACAGGAAAAGATGAAAACAACGGCAGGAAGACACACGACAAATAGCAAGCTTTCCCAGCTCTTTCCCTGTCATTAAAAACTCCAGGGAACTTCTGTGCCCTATAAAACAGGGAGCAAGAGGAGAAATGGAACCCCATGGCCGGATCAACACAAGGCTTTCACTACAAACCAGCTTCCCAAAGCGTAGGGAACAAGGGAAGGTGCTGCTCCACCACCAGCACCCTCTGGGGGAGGAGGAGACGGGGACCCTGTCCTAATTTTGATACTCTTGGTGTTCCTGTAGACCTCCAAGGCATAAGGACTCATCATCACCAAATCAAAATTCCTACATAATACAACACATAGCACTAGGCTAAAATGTTTCTACAGTGCAAAATCCATCACAAATGCAAGTTTCTTTACATTTTCTGCTCTCTCATCATGACTGAAAGTTGAACATAAAGTTATACAGACATCTATACAGAGTCATGTCAGAGAGAGAACAAGCTGTGTCCAAAGGCTCCAGATAATTAATCTGGGCTCTAGCAGGGCTTCTTTCACCTGGAGGGCCCTAACAGGTAACACTTCCCTGCCAGATGGGCATCAGTTCTGGAATCCCCAGGAGCAGGTGTAGCTGGCTTGGATTCCATAGTTAGGCCGACCAGCTGTATCTGACCTGCAGCCTCAGGCAGTGCAAGCTGCAAGCACTGTGCTCTGCAGCACGAGAAATGCAGACGTGAATTTTACCTGACTTACATAAGGTAAGCAAGACAACACCCAAAGTGGGATCAACTGTGCCTCATGCTCTCTGACGTAAACAAAAATTTTTATCTGAATTTTTCCTGCTTCAATTCCAAAGCTTTAAGCTTCAGAAATTCATCAGCTACTTTGAAAAGCATACAACTACACTCTGCTTTCAGGTGTAGATACTCAAGAGATCAGGACAACATCTGGCTGAACCCGCACCTCTCTCAAAGGCCCAGGAACCCATTTCCACTTCAAAGATCAAAATAGGTACAGGTTAATCTATTGATCCTGGTTACCTTGTAGAGAGTGTCCCCAGTGGGGCTGTGAGTGAGCTGAACTACCACATAAGCATGTAGGAAATTAGAAGCAATCATATCAGGGACAAAAGGTGTGCTTTCATCCTGGAAAATGATGGCTACAATGTCATTCCCAATGTGTCGCTTCCGCTGAAGCTGGAGAGGAAAGAAATAATGAAGAGAGAAAGCAGGTGAAAAAGAGCAGAACAGTATGAGACCTCAAACACCAGTCTGCCTAACATCTCAAACCCATCTGTTCAACCAAAACCCTCATCACTACCTTTGCCATTGCTCCAGCCGTAATTCCCAACATTATACAGTTAGTCATTCTCCCCTCCATGCAGTCCTTCTTCAAACACCCCTCCTCTCCCAGCCAAGCTGTTGTAATCCTTACTCCTCCTTCTGATACCTGCTGGGAATCTCCCTCTGTGAAGGGCAGCTTTGTGGACACATGAAACATGATCTCCTTCCCCCGGAAATTTGTATAGACTGACTCGGTGCCTGTTTGACCTCTGGTAACATCCAAGCCTCCCCGGAACCTGAGCAAATCCACGCCAGAGGTCAGGCAGTACAGAAATGAGAGAGCAGAGAGAAGACAGACGGTATCAGTAACAGTAGTACATCAGGACTTTCGGAGGTAGTTTTTAGGAAATCAGTAATAGTGAGGCACCAAATCTTCCCCAAACCAACGTACAGACTGAAGCTGCACCATGTTTGTGCTGGTGGACACACCAGCTTGCTAACAGCTATGAAGCTAAACCAGGGATCCTCAAAGTAGCTACCTTCTTTGACATTCTTGTGAGAAACACACTCCATATCTTAGAACTACAGAAGGGAAGGGCTGCCCCACAGAAAGAGCCTGAAACAATACTGCCCCATATCACTGTGAAACAAACTTGTATTTGCACTGCCAAATAAAATTACTCTTTGCGGATACTGTGGGTTCAGACTGAGATACCAGGAGACCTTTAAATGAAAGTAACAGCAGAGACCTAAGCTCCAACTAGTTCCCAGACATGAAGGCCGACAAAAGCATCTGGGGCTTCTTCACCTGCACCGGGATTCAGAGGACACAGCACTTCTCTGGAAGCTGGGCTGTAACAGTCCCAGCCTCTGAACACATGATGTGTGTTCACACATCCCTAACTTAACCTGGCTTTCCAGCTGCACTGGGTACGCACCCACGGAAATCCTGCAGCTGAATCTTGTCACCAAGGAAATCCAGGAACTCCAGGAAACCCTGACTCTCTACTGTGTTACTGAAGACTTCTTCTTCAGTTGTCTACAGAAGGAAAGCAGAAGTAGTAAGAAGCACAAGGAGTACAAAGAACAGGCAGTAATTTCTATAGGCAGTTCAACCTACAAATATCTCTGGTTGAATACATTTGTGATCTGGGCCACCCGTGGTGCTGGGGTCCTCTGCCTCAGCCCCGAGCTGCCATGAGGGTTAGAGTTAGGGTTCAGAGATCCACAAAGCCTACAGCGCCAGGGACACTGGGTGGAGGAGGCATGCCAAGGGAAGCACAGCACTGGACCAACATCACTGCCTCCACAACCTTCACCTGGCCCACCTGTGATGCTGGGGACTGCCACCTCAGCCCCAAGCTGTCATTAGGGTTAGACTTAGGGTTTGGATATCCACAAAGCCTACGCTGCCAGAGACACTGCAGGTGGAAGAGGCATGCCAAAGGAACCACAGCACTGCACAAACACTGCTGCCTCCACGCCACTGCTTCTGACAGCGCAGACCTTGCTACTACATTCTTTAAGCTAAATAAACTGACTCTTTGCATTTTGCCTCAAGTACCATGGGATCTGATGGATCTTACCTGTCCAGGTTTCTGGTAGATGACCCCAAATTTGAAGTTATTGCTTATGACATGTTCATCAAATGCAACAATAAGTTGCGAAGCCTGGGGTAACGAAAACAGAAATTATCAACTGGATGTCATTAGCCAGAGCTTGATGGAAAAGTGATATACAGACATATCAGAACACTGTACCTTGGGATAGAGGACAGGAAAGAAGCGTTCAACATTCACATCCTCACACAGTAGCTGTTGAGTGAGAGAGACAGGGAAATAGAAGTGTGATTATCATGTGCCCTGGCTTTAGAGGGTAGGCACTGTTTATAATTATCTGACAGGAGCCCCTTGAGGCAAAAATTCTGAGGTAAAATTAGAAGAGAAAGAAGAGAATGTAAATGGAAGGGTAAAAGGGAACTATATGACAGCTCTACTGAGGAGTAGTAGAAAAAGAGGGAAATGGGAGGACAGAGGTGAAAATAACTTGAAGAATGAGGCCTTAAGAAAAACAGGCAAGCATTAATCTCACCTTTGCCATCTGAACAGCATTGGGAAACTCATTCAGACAGGAAATGGGAATTAGATCATGTTTGGTGCCAGTACGAGTCCTGACACAAAACAAAAAAAGGCATTAGAGACATGGCTGAAGGGAGACACATGCAACACTGGCTCTTTAAAGAAAGGGTAGCCTTTCTTTATAAAGAACCTTTCTTCAGGGTATCATCAAAGCAGTTAATTCCAGAGAGTTAATTTCAACCCTGGTGCATAAAATCACTGGAAAAGCACGGTGTTTTCACTTCTTACTGCCCATCACTTGTTGTGATGAGCAGAGGAAGACAAAACAGGAGCCCTTAGTCTCTTTGCTCCTTTGCATTCTTGTATTGTGTATCATTCTTTGCATTCTCTTTGCATACTTAAAGAAGTATTTGTCTTTCCCCCACACACCATTTTCTTTCACAGAAATCTAAACGTCAAAATACAATTCACGGTCATAGAACAATAAGGGATTCCCATGATCAGTGAGGGTTTGAAAGATTGTTAAAAGGTCTGTTACAAACAGCCTAGGAAAACAGAGTAAAGGAGGTAGAAACTGGTGTAGCATTGTTCCAGAAAGCTGACAGAGGAAAGCTGCCTTCCTCTTTTTATTTAAGGAGAGATATCTTTCTAAGGAAGAAGAAATATTGGGCTGTCAAAAGCCTCTTCAAACCATTATAAAAAAGATATTGAGTAAAAAGTGGTGCATGTAATAAAATATCTTAATAGAGGAATAACTACCCTTTTGTTCCTCCCTGGTCTCTTCCACGTAGGAAGATAAACATTCCCAGGCACAGCTCACAAACAGGCTTTCTCTTTATTCCCAGATTATTGCTGGCAGTCTGGAGCATTCTCTGTAGACACTGGAGGAAACTCACCGGTGATTTTCTTGTAGCTAACTCCCATGCAACCATTTTTTTCCCTCAGTCCTGGACAAATCCTTGTCAGCGGCAAATGTGCATCGCTTGGTTCCAGTAGCATATTGCCTATTGGGAGTGCATCTAGCCCACAGTGTGGTAAAAAACTTCTCTGCAGCAGCCTCTCACCTATGCAAGATCCTTCTCTGTTCTCCTTCCAGTTCATTCAGCAGCTCTCTCTACGTAATGTCTCTCTTCATAACCCTCTCTAAGGGTTATGGCTT
>VYZQ01051504.1:0-25534 GCA_013400655.1 Mystacornis crossleyi
GTGTGTGTGCGTGTGTGCGTGCGCCTTCAGAAAGAGCCAAATGAAAATATCCTCTTTGTTTCCCCGTTGGAACTACTGGAGCTTTCCTTGAGTTTTAACTCTTCTGCCACCCCAGCACCCTCAGCCTTCATTTTTCTATGCTCGTCTTATCGCTGCTGTCCCATGGCAAGCCCCAAAGCCTGGAACATTTTGTAACGACTATGTGACAAATTGTTGGGCTTTTATTCACGTTGGACATCTTTTGCCAGGATTGCTTGTTGTTTTTTCTGTTTGGCTGTGTCATGGGACCAAAGGTGGCTGCTTTTGTGCAGCATGTCAAATCTGGTTAACATGCAGCCATTTATCTTTAAAACCCACTCCTGCACAATGGCAGCGGTGTATTGGGCCACTTGTATGGGCTCCAAGCATCAAACATATATATACATATACTAAATTTTTTCTGTGCCATCCTCTCTATATGTGTGGATGCACCTCGGGCTGAGGCACTGCAGTGAGCAGGTCATGCAGCAGACAGGATGTTTGATAATTTTGGGAACCTTTTAGAGACAAATTGTACAGGGCAAGTGTAGTGTAACTGAACTGCTGGTTGCCCAGTGAAGTGTAGAAAATCAGATACAGCACAGCCTGAAAGAATGAAACGAGAATTCATATCTATGTATGTACACGGTACTTTAGAAACAATTCATATACAGAGAAAAACACATTTATTCTCTTTTTTCTCTGCTTATATTTGAGGATTGTGCATGGGGTGTGTGTGTATAAATGTGTTTATGTGCATGGTATATATTCATACAAATAATATGCCACAGGATATGGGAATAGTCGTATGTGTGATGCATTTATATGCATAAGTGGTAGGTTTGCAGGTTAATGCCTGCTTGACTCTCTGTGTGTGTGTGTAAATGATGGAAAGGTGCTCAGCACGACAAAAAGATGAATTATCCTAGAAATAAAATAAAAAAGCCCCAAACTTCCACAGCAAAGTTTGCAGCTTTGGGTGCTTTTCCAGTGTTTAAGTCACGCAGAAACGCTTCTGATGAACATGATTTCCTTATAGATATGGCAAAAATTATCAAATAAAGAAGCTGAGAAAGAAATGAGAAAGTTTCATTCACCAGGAAAATGAGGGCTGGCTGCTAAGTCTTGGTGCCTTTTTGTAGTTGAAGCATTTGAGATAGCGGGACTCAATGTTTTTTTAATGATTTGCTGTGTTGTGTAATAATTATACATATAGTGCAGTGAGGTTACTTGGAGGAACACCGCACTATGTATGGGGTTTTTTTTGAGTAAAGGACCCAGGAGATTGCTTTTCACTTTGAAAACAATCCCTAATATCAGGAAAATGCTCTGTTTGTTTATGCGTACATAATGCAAGTTTGTCCGCCTGGGAACTGCAGCAAATGGGAGAAGTATGCATGGATTTCACAGGTAACAGGATTACGTGGGCACATAATTGATCCATTTGGAGAAAAAAATGACAGTGCTCTAAAGATGCCTAGGCTTTGGAGATGGAGTTTATGAAACAGGCATTTGTAAATTCAAAGGAATCAATATGTCAATTTTATTACATCTCAGGACCAGCTGGGCATTAAAGGAGCAGTAGCCTTTTTAGAATTGCAGCTGCGTATTCTTGCATTGTGTACCTTTTTTAAAAGGCTTAGAATTTCAGAAAATGTACTTTTAACAGCGCTTTGCACCTTTTCGGTAACTGGCCTGCATGGACAAAAAAAAAAAAAGACACAAAACATTACATTGTGTTAGTTTTCCTCTTCAGACTCGACTGGTAAAAACTGTCAGGCTTCAGTTATACCGTGCAAAATTCTTACTAATAAATATACACATGGAAAGGGGCGAACGCCTGTTCATATCCCAGAGGCTGAAAAAGATGTTTGAGGTTTTACATCGAGGGCTCAGCACATGTTGCAGGGGCAGCGTTATAACATGAGATACCTGAAAGCATCCATTAAATACCGCACGTGAAATATGGTCTGAATCATTTTAAAACAATATCTTCTCTTCCTTCTCAGTAGAGTTTAAACCCCCAGACGATTAAATATAGTGAAAAGCTTAGTTTCTTTTTCCAGAGGACAGCAGTCTTCAGCTGTCCAGATTTGGAAATGCAACTTTTGACACAAATTCGCAGGGTGCAGCAGGGAGGGAGATGTTGAATGGAATTTGGGTTGCGACAGTGGTTGGTGCCCATAAGCTCTCACGGCCACTCCAAAGAGGGTCTAAATCCCAAAGATGCATTCTCAAAGAATTAATAGTTTTGCCTTTGGAGAATAGGTTATCCAAGGAACAACTGTCGCTTTCCAGAATACGTTGCACACTCCTCTACCTGAAAGGCAAGGAGTGAGGGCTGTGTCAGTAAAATCCACATGTTTCAAGCTTTCAGTAGATATCATGTTGTCTTCTCTCCTCTGTTTGCTGGTGATGTTTTTGTGGACCTGATGGCTACAGCTACTCTGCAACTCCAAACTGATCATTAGCAGGGCCGAAACAATCACTGATTTGGGGTAGCAGTCTCTGGACAACTCTAGTGCTTCCACACGTCTGGAAATACACTTAAAAATATTTGAACTTTGAGTCCAAAGAAAGAGGTACCTAGGATTAATAACCACTGCTCCCTGAGACTTCTCTGCCTTCTCAATTTCTCCTTTATCATGACCCTCTCTGATCTTCTACAATATTCCTCAATCTCCTTTTGCACAGCTTCTTTTTCTTTGAGCTCACACTTTTCAGGCCAGCCTGGCTACAGACAAGGTCTCTCTATGGTGCTCCAACCTGCACAATAATTCTACTTTTTCTTGCTTGAGGATCTCTGCTTTCTGCAAGGTATGGTTACGGTCTTTCTCTAGTAGTCTGCTAACATTTAAAGATGTAGATGTAAATTAAGTTATGTGGGATCATACCATAAAATGGGCTTATTATCATCAGAGAGTCGTCAGATCATCAAATGGTTTGGGTTGGAAGGGACTGCAAAGATCATCTAGTTCTAACCAGTGTATAAAGTAGGTAGTGTTCTATATACTTATATTCTACTATAGCTCCATCTCCCCTCAACAGAAGTATGAAGTGAATGTGAAAGAATAAAAAGTCAAGTTTTCCCTGAAAGAGTTTGGAAAAATAGACACAAGCAATACCATCTGGTTAAGCAGTGTTTTATGGTCATAGACATAGCATGAGTTAAAACTTCATTGTGCAATGATGTACCTTTAAAACATTTTTAAAAAATATTCATGTACGAAAGAAGACATGGAAAAAGAGGTTCACAGTGTTTTCACAGAAAGTTTTGGCATCATAGAAAATACAGATGACCCTCTGCCAAGCAGTGATTCTCAGAACTGATGTGAATACACAGAAATTGAGTAGATAGAAACTATGTAAACTCAATAGATAGGAGTTTATAAAACTTTAGAAGTAAGATTTCCTTTCAGTGTAGCTTTCCCTGTGCGCTTGGGTGTAAAAGGTGTGATGTTGGACAAGGCTTGGAGGAACCTGGTCTAGTGGAAGGTGTTCCTGTCCGTGGCAGGGGGTTGAAACTGGATGATCTTTAAGGTCCCTTCCAACCCAAACCATTGTGTGATTCTATGTACACACCTTGTTCATCTTGGCAGCCTCCACCAGGGATGAGATGTTCACACAAACCTTAGTTGTAACTACTCTAAATTCACATTTTCCAAGCCTCACTGCAATCTTCACTCAGAGGATGTCATCCCTTTCCATGCTTGCTAGAGAAGAGCAAACGAAGCTAGGAAGAGTTGAAGGGACTTGGTCAAGGCCTCCCAGCTGGAGCCAGCTGGAATTAAAAACTTAAATAAAACCAGAGGTCATATTACGATCCTGGTTACCTCTGCACAGTCCCTGAGCCACACCGTGGGTGGGCAGCCTTTACATTTCGTCTGTTCTTTGCATCTAACTCTAGAAGCAGGACAAGGCCTCCCAACGATTGCGTGGAAAAATGGCAAAGCGCAAACCTGCCATCGACCTGATTGATGGTCCTTCCACTGAGATCATAACAGCTTCTTCAGAGACTTTTACAGTCTCTGTAGAAGTGCAGGAGGCACTGCCAATATCCGCAGATCATTGGCATGATAGACCGTAACGGCTTCTTCGGAGCCGTTCCGGTCTGTCGTGTCAATGCGTACTCGGGGAGTCCTCAATGCATGGATCATTGACACGGCACTACATAACGGCTCCTTAGAAGCCATTACTGGGTATCAAGTCAATGCATACTTAGGGAGCCCTTAATGCGCGGACCCACGCAAGTTGACTTGCTCTGAATACTAACAATCCTGGGGAAGAGTAGTTACTGCCTATGCCACGGAGGGGGATTATTAATACCCGCCTGCGACAGCTCGGCTCGTGCTCCGCACTCCCGACGCCTTCCTGGGAGAGGTGCGGCCGCTCCCGGGCTGGAGCGCTGCACGGGAGAGCCCAGAATCGCTGAACTTTTGCTCCTCCGCTGACATCTTTTTATTTCATAAAATATGCACAAAACAGAAACGCTCTCAATTTGAGATGGGAGAGCCAAGAAGCAGCCCGGGATGAAACATTTAAAGTTAAAGGCTTGAGAATAAGCGGTTGCAGTGGGAATGCTGGCAGACCCTTACGCATGGAGCTGTAGTTCTGTGGATTTTATCCCTCTCACCTACTTCGCTGTAGTTACCTAACATTCCATAGATTTACAATGACCCTTGCAAGATGCTTAGCATCAAGCTGGCAAAAGTGACCCCGCAGAAGGAGAAATTTTTAAATATTCCACCATCCAGTGAGAAGTTTGTCTTCGATTTGTTGACCCGGTCCCTGGGGAACATTGTCTGAGACTTTCCAAATCATCACCGTGCCTCTGCTTTGACCTGCAAAGGCGCATCCCCTTCCTTTGGCTTCCCCCAGACAAGAGATCTCCGTACCGAGTTAAAAATGCTTCTAGTTTGCTGTTGTTGATATTTTTCTTTTGTGTTCTGCTTGCTGACTGACATCTGCTATCATGCTAAGCAGGTGTTCCTGTGTAAACGAACGTGCCCTGTTTGTGTTTCGCCATCCTCGCTACTGCGCACCCAAATGAGCAGCATGATTAAGAATCCTGTAAATTTTTGAAAGGAAACGGATGGCTGCCCTACTAGAACATAATTACACCGTTCCAACATCCGCAGCTCACTGCTGCAGCCGAGTTGGAGAACAGCAGAAATTAATAATATATAATAGCATCATTCTCGTAATTTATAAATGAAATAAAGTAGAGAGGAGATTCTGCTGATATGCATTTTCTTCTTAATTCTGCAAGACAAAGTATAGATTAGAATTTTACTGGAGTGAAACCTGGCCAGCAATATCACACTAGTTGCAAGTGTAGGGCCTGATTCATGAGAGAGATTTTGCTTAGGGAAAAGAGCTAATATCTTTTATTGGACTAGGGGAAAAAAATGAGTATACAAAGCCACCTAAAGGCAGCCCCTGATGCAAGGAGGACAGGAAACCTCCACAGATCCTCTACCCAGTTTTTCGCTTAATTCATTTGTAGGTACTGTAGGAAGAGTTTGCTGTGTGGAATTTTTTTTTTTCCCTGGCTAAAATAATACACTATCATAGGTCACCCCCTTGGAGAGCAGAGAGGATTAATCAGCTAAAGATGTTGTCTAATCTCCTATTTTTGCTGAAAAACAGCGATGTTTTCAAAAACAATATTTTGAGCTCCAGAGATGTGCCAAAAGGAGCTGTACTGCGAACCCCTGCTCAAGCCAAGCCTTGGAGTTGGTGCTCTAATCTCGCCTCTCAACTCCTGCTTAAAAATAAAGATAAAACTTTCTGAAGACAAAGACGTATTATTCGTAAAGACTAGGTCCTATGACTTTTATTTTTTCCACTGCATGTTAAATGCCTTTTATTTTACTTCTGTAGCTGCCCAGATATACTTGTCTGGGTGACGGCCCAGCTGCGTTCTGCTCTTCCTGGGATAAGCTCAAATGGGAGAGCTACCAAAACCCCACAACACTGTTTACTTACAGGTTAATTAGGGACATTTTTATAAATTTTGACACTGTAAAACTCTAAAGAATGATAACTGCTTTGATGGGAAAGGTCAGCATGAATTCCCTAAGTTTAAAGCAGCAAACACAAACGTACACAGAAATATTTCTCTTTTAAACTAAGGGATATGTTTAAGTCTTATTCTTCTAAAGGGCCCCCTTAATAATTTGTTTCTGAGGAAATATGTGTGTATACAGATTTATTTCATTAACAGGTATTTATTTAAGTGGGCTGCACTGTATTTAAATCTCTGAATAGTTTCCATTACTTCCTCAGCTCACTTACTTCAAGTTGACTAATTTTAATAAGGCTAAGGTGCCTAGGGTCTTATTGAGTGTTCAGTTTGATCAATATGGCTAAATTAAAATAGTGCAAAATATAAGCAAATGTACTCTAACAACTCAGTGAAAAATGTGGAGTGCACCAAACATTGATTAGTGTTCCACAGACATTAATTTGTTGTTTTAAGCACACTAATGCTGCTCAGAAGCCGCATCTACCTCAGGCACACCATCTACCCCCGTGCAGCCCCCTTGGCTTTCATGGCACTGCTCTCAACCACAGACAGAGTTTGGCTCCGTATCCTGCAGAAAACAGCTCTGCACAGCCTGGGCTCACCAAACCTGGCCCATTCCAGGAGCAACAGCATTCCTGCAACACTCGCAGGGAAGGCTTGGATCACACCTAAGGGAAGCAGAAGGAGGACAGGTCCGATTATTTGCACGAGTGGAGACTGTTTAATAATCATATTCCTTACGAATTTGGGGCCATACATCAATTCTATACGTGCATTTTTAAGACAGGCACAGACTCTTAGGGAAGTGGTTCTACGTGCAAGAAGGTATTTGTTTTTGCCCTCCTGTAACACCACAATATTATTGTCATGAAAGATTAATGTCAACCCCCACCTGGTATTAAATTGCTTTTGGTAGCCCTTGCATTCATGTCTTTCTGCACCAGACAAAACCACTTTTAAAGTAACTACATGCAACCTCAAGTTGAATTACTGCTATTACTGGGTTACATTTTATTTTTCATATGCTTTAGTTGTTGTGGTAGGTATTTTTTCCCTTGGATATGATGTTCAGAGCAAGGATATAGGATCAGGAACTTAATTTTAGGGCATAAAAAAAAAGGCATACTTTAGAAAATAGGGTCTTATCATAGCCTTGTTGATAGATGTTGTGCATGTTAATTATATGATCTTTTTTTCATACTCCAACAAAAAGCTGAGTTTTCCACACATTAAAAATGATTTGGTTTTCCTCCTCATTCCCCTCCTTTTTCTTGGTTAGCAAAAGCCTGAGACTGTCATACTTTGACATCCAGTGTTTGCACAGAGAGTTTTTAATGGTTTCTAAAAATACAAAAACAACTCTTTAACAATCATAGTTTCATATCATTTTAAACATTTTCTGATATCTTTCTTGGTTTTTCAGTAGTTTTTCCCTCTACCTGTAGTGCGATCTTTCTGCTTATCTTTAATCTCCTTGGTAAGTGATATTTACTCTAACAGTTCTTCCTTTCCTTGATACCATCTTGTCCTACGTGGCCAAAAAATAATTTCACATGAGCAGAAGCTCATTTCATGGAAGGTAAATCAGCAAAGAAAGAAAGAAAGATAAAAAGAAATAAACAGGAGAGAGTTCATGTGTTTTTAAAAATAGAAAAACAAAACTTGAAAGCAAATGCCATCACATTTAGGAGAAGTAAATTCTGTGAAGATGGAGTCAAATATGAAAAGCATTTTTCTAGTTGAAACTGCCCAAATAGACTTATAAACAGCAGAAACATTTGAAAGTTCTCCCCTTTCCCTTTTTTTAATAAAGCTGGATCTTTATCTTCTTAACCTTCCACACGACAAGTAGAGCACACTGTGCAAAAACAATTTGTAAATCTGTTAACAAACATCTCAAGTAGGAGAACAGCCCAAGTGCAGAAGAATTGACTTTTCATTTGTAACTATGCCAAAAAAATTGTTTAGGGTTTGTTGTTGTTGTTAATGTTTCTCTTTGGTGCGTGACAATCTTGATTTTTTCCAGCATTTTACATGTTTGGAGTTTTTAATATCAGAGGTATTGCTCTCTGTAAACACGTGTAAGTTTACCAAGGCAGTTTCACTTACACTCTTCCCTTGTAATCAGATGTGAAAATTACACCCTCCCTTTTGGCTACATGATAATTACACATTTCAACATACAAAGGATTCTCTCTGTTTCAGTTGCTGGGATGAAACAGTGAAGGCGCTCGGGAAAATATATCATTATTTTAAAGCACAGTGCCATAGCTGTTTTTAGTAAAAGTGAAGTTTTTAATCACAACTATGATCAGGATACTTTGATATTTACATATACAAACATATATATATGAGAGAGAGCAAGAGAGAGAGAGCAGTTAAAAATAAAATTAAATGAAGTTACACAAGCACAGAAGGTGAAACTTAGCCCATGTGCCCAGGGCCAGCAAACAACCTTCTCCCTGCTTAAATCTCACCAGAGCTCTATCTTGATGGTGAAATTTACCTCGAAAACATAATTTATTTAGAAAGTTTAACAAAGTTTCTCTGGCTTTGTCTTGCTTTTCTCCTCCTTCTTTCTCCTGGCTGCTCTATTTCACTCACTTAAAAACTTAGCCTGGATTTCTTGTGCATCTATCAATTTCCTTGCAAGTGCTGGGTGCAGAAAGAATTCAGAATTAAGCATTGCTCAGAAAGAGCTGTGGGAAAAAAATTACATATGCAGCAAAACATGTTAGAGTTGTGTTTTGACAGTTTCATGACCAAGCCAAAAAATATACATTTTTTTTTTGTACCTGGCGCAGTTTCACAAAAATGTCCCCTCAGGGAATAGTCATTTTTTGTCAGAATCAACTGTTTATTTACTTAAAAATCTAAAAGTTTTGCCTTGCATTAGAATCCGAGTTGCTGAAGGTTAAAGTGCAAAATCAGCTCGCTGTGTTGCCTTCGGTGTAAAAGCATGGTTTGTGTCACAAGAGAGGGATAAAAGCATTAGCAGGGACAGAGGATGGAATAAAAATGCGACACACATGGAAAATGGGGAAGGTGAGGTTTGTGAGGTCCCTTTTTATGCACCCACAGCCAAGCCCTGGCCTGATGTCCAGTGGTGGGTGACCACCTGGTCCTGCCACCGCTGTGACTGAGGCTGGTAGCAGAGGTTCCGCTGGGCACAATGGGTTTATCCAACCCAGCCAAAGCCTGGCAGGGTTTGCACGGTGACAAGAGTGCCGGGAGCTTTGCAGTTGTCCATGGAGATGTTCGTGGCAGGCAGGACTTGGAGCGTCCTTCCTCAGTCCCTCAGGGATGGAGGGCTTCCCACCAGGATGGTGCACGCTGCTGGAAGAAATAACCCAGGGCTGGCCTTGTGTCCTGCTCCGAGAGTGCTGCCTGTCCTGTTTCTGTGTCCAAATGTGACCTAAATGTCCTGTAAATGTACAAAATGTGAGGCTGGGGGACTGTAGAGCCCAGGGTGGGACTGTGGCTGCCCAGCCTGCAGTGTGGGGGTATCCCCCACCTCCCTCACATCAATTCAGGCCATAATGACATGCTTGGGACAGAGTCCCAGATCATAAACAACTCTTGAGATCACAGGAATATCAGAAGATTTAATGACTTTCAAATCAGTGTAATTGTACCAGTAAAGAAGTAAAGAAGAATTAGGTCTCCCACCCTGAAGGGTTTTTTTTTTTTCCCCCAGGGTAAAACTTGGTGTTCACAGCTGAGAGATAATTTTTCATTCATTCTTACTTTTATCTCTATATGTACGTAAACAATTAATACTTTTTGCCTACATCAGTTGATAACGAGTGCAGATTAAGAGAAATGCATGTGTCAGATGCACTTTTGCCTATATAGTTACCTCGACTGAAGCTGCACTGGGGCTGGCAGGCTGACCTCTCACACTGGCTGCCAGCCATGGTCAGTGAAGGATTTTGAAACAGTTTTTTTATTAGAATTTTTAACATAACTATTTATTTGGGGAAGCAATTTGCATCAGGGGAAAAAAAAAAAAAACAGCCCAAATGTAAATACAGATGTCCCCAGAAGATTAAAAGTAGTCCAAAACAAATAGCCTAATCTAATTCACATAATGATCATCACGAAATATATCCAAGGGGTCTAATCCTGCCCTCGTGGTCTCTCTCTGAAGTCAGGGACTCAATATACCTGTCTGGATTTAAGTTTACCCTTCATATCCCAGTTACAGCAGGGGAGCAGCTTTTGTCTCTATGGTGAATAATATTTTGCAAATTAGACTTCACTTAAAAAAAAAAAAAAAGCCATACATAAGGTAGGGAGGGAATCTCCTGACTCACACTCACGGGGTGGAGGTCACAGCCGGTGCTACTCTGGTAGGAAAGAATCGAGCATCATACCAAAAAATAACATGAAAACTGTGAGTCAAACTGAGGAAAAGGGAGTTATTCACAGATAAGGACAGTCCCTCATCCTGACCAAGTGTTATCTTTAGTGTGGCAGTTAAAGGTGTTCCTCCAGCCTCCTTAACTTTGCATTTGTCCCCTTGGATTTATTACTTGTTCCTTTTTCCTGCTCAACTCAGAGGCTGCGCATTTCCCCACGCTGACAACTCAATACCTGATCCGCAGGGTTGTCACTGGTCCAAAACAGGCAGGACTGAGCCCAAAGCAGTGCTGTGGTGTGATGAGGGACTGTCAGCATGGAGAAGTGGGGTGAGGTCTCCCTGCACCCCCAGCTCCTCCCTGGGCTCTTTGGGAAAAGTTCTGTCCCAACTTCCCAAAAGTCAGATTGTCTTTTGCATTTCTATTTACCTTGAGTGGGGGGTCTGGGAGCCCAGCTAATGTGCATGTGGCCGTACCATGTACCTTCTGAGGTGATGAAGGAGCATATTGCTTATTTCCACAACAACAAGCTAGGAAATATTTACAGCGACCCTGCTACGCTACCTGGGCAATTTCTCCCCAGGTGACAGAACAAAGAAACATCTGATTATTTTTTTTCCCAAATCGAGTTACAATAACCCCTTAAAAAGTCCCCAGAAAACCAAAGTTGTTAGTCAGGGCAGAGACACCTCTTCCACCAATGCACAGATATGATATAGCTTTAATTTGTATTCATCTTGTCCACTGGGGCTAGAAGATGGAGGAGCTATTATGAAACCTTTTTTCCTTTTTTTTTTTTTTTTTTTTTTTTTTTATTNTTTTTGAATTTGCTTTATTCACTGTTTACTATGCTGGGCTGACATGATATGATTTGTGCATTGCAGGGTCACAACAAGCTACTTGCAGGACAATTTGCTGAATCAAGAGGGTGATTGTGTCTGGTGCCAGTCAGTCGCAATTAGGGCCAGGATCAGGGAGGCCCAGAGCTTGTGTATCGTCTTGGGCAAACCTCATAGAAATCAGCTCACCTGAAACTAATTGTCACAACAGAGACCTTATGCAAATGAGCCCTAGGGTTAGCGTGGGAAAAGAAAAACTGTCGCAAAGATAGGTGACCTGCTGAGCAGGGGGTCTGTTGCTGGGGAAATCTTTGTTCAATGAGTTAAAAAAATGTTCGCATTGTTCCAAATCCAAGAAAAACGTAGCAGATCCTCTCCCTAAGAAAGCGTGGCGAGCACACTCATCTGAAAGTCCAATAAAGTGGCAGCCAGCTTTCGAGCCGGTAATAAATTGGAAGTCTTTATTCTTTATAAGGGCTGCAGAAGGAAAATTATTTTCCTTTGCAAAGGGGCCTTTAAAGTTTAGCTGCTCACAGCGAGCCGGCGCTTAAAACTTTGCTGCCTGCCTAACCTGTTGGATCCCAGCGGATTTCCCGACCTGAGGTTTTAGCAGCTGGAAAAAAACATCCCTCTGGCTCCTGGGGCTGCTGTTGGGAAAGTCTGGATCTTGTACCTCAGCGAGACGTTGGGTGTGGAAGGCAGAAACAAACGGGAGAGCAGATCCATGCAGATTCTCCTGTAGGAATCTCCGGGGATCTGAGAACTCTCCAACTTTGAATGTCTCTTCTCTCGGTGCCTTCCTGCCAGTGAGACAGGCAGGTTCGAGCGCTGGAAACATAATAGTGAATTAAGCACATTTAACGACAGGATCACTGACGTCTGCACGTGAAAACGGCTGTTTCTGACATGCTTCCCCTCTCCCTTTTTCTCCTCTGCCTCCAGCCCAGGCAGAGAAAAGCATAATTTTCAGCGAGCGGATTACACAACATTTGTCTTGTTCACTCCTTCCTCTTTAACAATTTTTATGGGGGTTGCTCAACACGTTCTAAAATAGGACTGGAGACGATATAATAAAGTGCTGAACCGATGATATACGCGGCAGTTTATGCTGTCAATGGCAAATTCAAAAGAAAGGGATGCAACACGCTCCAAGTGAAGAAATGCAAGCCCGTGCCCTATAAGCACAGAGTGAGAGGCAGCCAGGGTATTTTTGCACGTAAGGCTTTTCCAAAGAGGTTGACGGGGACAGAGGCGAGATTAATTGCACTAAGAGATACTGGACAAATTTCAGAGCCACGAGCGGCTTCATGCTATCATCGAAGGCAAAAGAATAGTTATTTTGTTTGGTTAATAATTAGAGCTGTGCTTTCGATGGGGCTGCTTTAAAGAGGTGAAATGTAGATGGTATCAGACCAGCAAGTTCAGAAATTAACTTCCTACTCACCAAACACCACGAAATAAGGATGGCTTAAAAGAAATGCAGATTAATCACCAACTTTTTTTTTTTTGATCTCTTTTGTCCCTTTACCACTGTCTGAAATAATTTCCACAAATAGGAGACGTTTCACAGTGGGTATGAAGTGCTCAGCTTTCACTCATCAAACTTTAATCGGAACTGCATTTTAGTTTTTGAATAAAGAACACTTAAAAAATTTAGATGCAAATTATTTTGCATTATTCATGCTCTAAGTGTCCTTGTAGATTTAAACACTTCTGAGGCCACCTTGATTCAAGTAATTACCTAGGCCCTCACTGCTCCATCATGAATAAGGTATTTTGTACAAGTAAAGTATGCACCCGATGAGCTTTTAAAGTGGCTTTACACTGAACTTGTGTATTGCTTCTCCTGCATGAGTGATTCGAACATGCGTCGCAATCTGTCTCAGGTGGGAAATCCTGGCAGAGCATCCATGAGTGACGGAAGGAAGCCTACCAGCCTCGGCGCACACTATTTCTTTGTCTTCGCAGGAGAATCTCAAAGTGATTCTCTCACTCGAGTCTTGTGGCTCCTCTTGAAAGTCTGAGGGAGCAATAGCTGCTAGGAGGGAGAGAAATGACAGTCATTTTTTGGTTAACTCTTCATTCCCCACCCCGGCACCCCTCCGCCTGCTGCCTGCGCTCAGTCACTTCAGGCATTTGCAGAAGATAATATAAGTCTTCTACTTTTATGTAGCATTGTACATCTGCCTCCCCATCTGTCCGCTCAGCCTCCCTCCCCTACCAGCTCTAGGTACCACCTGAGCGGGATTTTTCACACAATAGAGCCAGCCCAGCCCCGAGCAGCCTGGCTGGGAGCTGATCCCAACAAAATTGGCTGTGGGAGGGCAGGCTAAACCTACATCTACCATATATTGCCAGCGAAATGAGCTCTCAAGAGTTAAATTTAATTGGCTGAATCTCGTAGTTGGCGTTTGTTGCAGAGTGCCCATAGTTGTTTTTTTTCTTTTCCAGCTACACTGCTTTGAAGAATTATAGGAATTTTATGATGTGCTATTGGAGCTCCACTGGCAGAGATTACAGTAAAGGGGTTAAAGTTGGTTTACGTTTAAAAAAATTATGCAGAAACCAATAAAAATAAACACACTCCAGTAGACTAAACTTGCTGGGCTTTTAGTTTTAGCTTAACAATAGAAGTTTAGACGACATCCAACATTGCAGCTTTTAGAAAATTAGTTGACACTCACAGTTGATCATCTTTACTACACAGCGGTATAATTAATATTTAAACATTCTAATAATGCAGCTTGCTTTGCGTGCACTTTTCAGCCCCACCACAATATATTTTATCAGGAATACTGCTAGCTTTTTCTTAGGTAATGTCATTTTTAAAAGTTGTATTTAAAATAGGTTATTGGCTTCTTGCTCAGTGCAGAAGAAACATCAATAGGCCAATAGGCAGGTTTCATATGTCAGTTTGTGATTAAAGCGTGTCTTTACTGAAGACAACAGAAAATATATAAGGGA
Source organism: Mystacornis crossleyi (assembly GCA_013400655.1). Classification (NCBI taxonomy): domain Eukaryota; kingdom Metazoa; phylum Chordata; class Aves; order Passeriformes; family Timaliidae; genus Mystacornis; species Mystacornis crossleyi. The sequence goes on from VYZQ01051504.1 coordinate 14,211, forward strand.
CTACTTCATTGTCATCATCATAAAATAAATATACCCAGAGACTATCTCTTTAGTTGGAGTTGGTGATCTTTCTTCATGGTTTCTGTAATAAGAGGAATTTTTAATATCTCGATGCAGAGCAAAATGAGGCAGTGCCCCACAGATCTGTGAAATACTGCACCTCTGACACCCACTCACAGCCAAAAAGCCTTCAATAAAGAAGTCAGGCAAGTAAAAAAATACCCAACCCCAGAGTTTTCACTTGAGTGTTGTCTGGGTTAAGACTTCTGTCTGCCTGGCAGTTGAGTAAAATGGAGAGAAATGGTCAAAATGAGAAAGGACTGTGCTGGTTTATTTACTTAGGAGAGCTCTTTCCTCATCAGGCGAGGTGGGGAGGAAAAGTTGTTTCAGGTGCTTTGCTCATCAGCTTAATCTGCCTGATTAGTGCGGGGTGCCCTTTATTCCTCATGTTATAACTTCTAGCAAGGCAGGCTGTTCTTCCCTGAACTGATCTGGTCTCTTCCAGAGTTTTCTCCTGGAGTATTTCACACCCATGGGCCCTGCTAATGCCAGGCAGAAGGCTGGTGCTGCCTGGCTGTTATTAACCACCGTAGATGAGTGGGCACCACTGGCAAAAGCCATTCCCATGGTTCCTTTGAGCTGACCCAAGGACAAAGACCCAAAACCATATAGGCAGGTCATACATACCTATTCTGGCTGCTGTGTGGTGCAAGGAGGATCTCCTGAATTTCCCAGCTGGAAAAGTATCCTGCAAAACGAGCTCCTGGTTTTGCTCCTGGCCTTGCAGGTATTTAGCGGGATGCTCAGAGGTGTGTTTTTTTGGTTTTTTTTTCACAAGAGATGGGTTTTGTTAGGTAGGCCTGGACTGGGTTGCAAAGGTGCCTGAAGCTCAGCTGAGAACCCAGCCCTGGGTTTCGTCATGTTTCATTGCAAGTTTGAAAGCAGGCCTATTTCTATTAATACTCTTAATAAGAGACATATGTTTTGTCAAGCAAAACCACTCTTTCATTAAAACGGAGCATAATTTCATACTTCTTTTTTTTTTTTTTTACATTCATGCAAAAATAGCCCAACATTTCCCCAACATGTCCCAAAAAGCCAAGTTGGAGAGTGTGTGTGCAAAATTTTACCAAGCCACGAATATTCCCAGGCCAAATATCACTAAACGCAAACTCTCAGCACCTCACTGCTTTAAGCCAGTCCTAGGGCCTCAGCCTAATTGCCTGGGAGGCAATGGGAGCTTTTAATTTACTTAAAAAGTAGCAGAAATGGGCTTTAAATATTTTGTGTGTGCAGTGACCGTATGACTGACGCCATGAGATCCATAGCATGTGTGAAAATGGATTGCAGACTGCTGAGAGCTTTTCCTGGGCTCTGCCATGGATCGCCTCGTGTCACGTGTGCCTGCGAAGAATTTGGGGATAGGGTTTGGCTGGGAGGTGTCTCTGGGTGCAAAACAAAGTCGCCTTGTCTTGGAAAAGGGCGCGTGGGAGCCGCGGTGCCGCGTGCGCTCCGTCCATAGGGCAGGGGTGGAAGTGGGAGTTTTAAGGAAACAGATAAACAGCACATAGAAAGGGCTTAAAAATAGGGCCATAACTTCCAGCCTTGCCACGCTGTGACCCGAGTTAGGGGAGAGAACTGCCCTGACTCGTCAAACGAAACCAGAGCTGTGAGATGCTACGATAGAGACTTTTGGGGTTGAGTTGGGAGCAAACTGCCTCCCATGGTCTGGCTTGCTCCTCCTTTATCAGGCTTTGCTCAGGAAGGGAGTTACACACACCTTGGCTGCAAATAACTAGAAGAGCGTGATCTATTTTAAACCTGCTGCTGAGGTGGTAAAGAAGAGATAAGTTGAAACCTAACTGCTATCTCGCTTGTGTGTGTGACAGATATGGCCAGAAATGGATAAAATTGAAAGCATTTTTCATATGCTAATAGCTACCTGGATGAGGGGAAAACACAGGGAAGGGAGCAGCAAAGTCAAGAGGTTTCTTCTATCCCAAGTATATTTCTTGCATTACATAAATTATAGGACTCCTTTCCCCAAACTGATATACATATTTTTGCTGTGTCTAAAAGCAAATTCTATAGTAGAGTTTGATTTCAGCATCAACCTTATGGCAGCCATGTGGGAGTGAGATTATGGGACATGTGGAACAAAAGTCTTCCAGCCAGAGGAGGCCTTCTGAGCATAATGATTCTTATTTAAATCAGTCTATGTTTTATTACTCAGCTGGGGAGGGGAGAAGGAAACCAAGGAAAAGAATATTTCTTTAAAACCACCGTCACCTGAATTGCAGATGAAGAGAAATTAAGTAGTTTTCAGCCTGCAGAATGGACAAACATTTTCATATCATAATAATAATTTTAAGAAATCCTCAATTTGATTTTTGGGGTGTTTTTTTTGAATTTTACATTTAAACTTGTTTTTCCTGTTGGCGTGCCTGCCGATTCATTTGTAAATGTGCTTTAAATTCCTTTGTATATTACAATGAATGCCACCTCTTTAAACGCTCTTAGTAATTTAGCGAACTTCTTTGCCAGTGGGTGAAAGTACAGTATTGTACATGCATAAGAAAAGGTACATTCATTATGCTTCACGTATGAAAAGGTATATTAGGAACGGTTTTGCTTAAAGTGGAGGGGTGAATGGAGGAGCCCCTGATCCATCATAGGGCTTTTGCATGTGTGAGAATGTGTCTCTGTGAGCCCGACGTCCCGAAATGCGGGTTGGGAACCTACCGGCAAATGTGTGCCTGTGAAACCTGAGAAGATTTATAACAAGTAGGTAATCAGTTCAGGCCCATGCGAGGGGAACGGGAGTGAAAAGCTCACGCTGGGGCTGAACAGGAGTTTTAGGGAGAGAGACAGAAAACCTGAAGGTCTGGTTTCTCCCATCTCCCTCCATGGCTGTCACGAAGCTCCGTGCTGTGCCATGGGAAAAGGGTCGTGCCAGGCGGAGGTTTGGGACCCTCCTGTGTTGTTAAACGTGTCTTGGTGTCAGGGCTAGTGCCTGGAGCTTGCCACACAACCCATTTTGTGGTGTGCCATAGGTGGAGGGACAGAAGTGAGGTGGCCCTGGGAGCCTGGTCAGGCACTGCTTCCCACCTCCTCCCCAGGGCTCCTGGCTCTCTCCATGTGAAGGTTTAGTTACTGGCATTTTTCTTAGTGTGCGAAATACATCCTGTGCTGTGGTGAAAGGTAAAAGGTGGCTATGGCCAGGCAGGGACAGCATCTCTGAGCAGTGCACGGCCCTGCTGGGACAAACCCTGCTCGTTGCCTCCCCTTTTTTCTTGAGACCCCCTCACCTCAGTAAGGTGAGTGGGATTCAGGCCCTTGGTTTGGCATTTCTGTGAAAAAGAACCACAGCCTTGCGGAGAGGGTTGGTCAGTTTATGGCCAATAAACATAAAAGCTGAGAGGTTTTCAATGAAACATTCTTCTCCAAACCAGAGGTCATTCATTTTGCACTTACTCCTTTATGTGGTTTCTGAAAGTTTAATTTTAAGGAGAGGATGTGGGTACGCTCTGTTTGTTTTCTTTCTCTTTCCTTCTCTTTCTTTCTTTCTGAGCGCCTTACTTCGAATTAATTTCAGGGAAACGCGTGCAAATGCTTTCCAGTGGCATGCCAGCTGTCATTTTTCGATCAGGGCAGGGGGAGACACCCAGAGTTTATTTACAAGACACAATTTTAAGCTTGATTCATTGTAATAAGTGTCACTGTAAGGCAGGCGAAGCAGAGTTAGCTTTCATTAACATTCTTCAATTCTGGAGCCCATCAGGAGGTAGATAAGGTACCACCGGGTCCATCCACCTCCCGGACCACAGGAGGACAATGTCAGGAATGTTTGCAATGTGTTTCTATTTTTGTCACACCTATGTGTGGCCATCCATCTGGTCTTAATCAATCAGTCTCATCCCGGAGCTTTGCTGTTCTCCCAGCTGAAATAATACACTTCTTCAGCGAGAGCTGTGCCTCAAGGAGGGTCACTACTCACCATTCCCCAGACAGGGCATATTAACAAGGCTTACATATTTGTAAACATAGGTAAACCCAGGAGGGGTGGTTGGGAAGGAACATTTTGAAATATGAATATTTTATGAATAAACCACTGTGTTGTTTACTTAGAGATATTACACAGGAAAACTTGATGAAGTACTAGAGGTAAATTTGTTTTAGCAAAAAAACAACAACCTCAACCCCTCAGAAGCACTGAGACAAAGATAAATGATGAAAGAGAGAATGATCCACCATCCTATTCAAGCAGAGGTAGCATATATAAAGTATGTTTTTGAAAGAGCAGAGAAGTGGGTGGTGAACACTGTAAAGTGTGCCATTTATTTATTTAGATTGCACATCAGGAGATAAAACAAATGAAAACTCTGACTTGTTAATAATTTACATTTAAGTGGAAAATTCTTACATGCTGTTAAGATACCTCCAAGACCTGACACTGCAAACGCAAATAATTTACATTCTTTGTGTGCACACAACTTCGCTTGTCTGGAAGAAGAAAAAAAAAATTCAAATATGTGTTCGGGGGCGATGAAAACCAGGAGACATTATAATTATGTTTATTAATTTCGGATGCCTCTTTTGAAGCATTCATGGAGCTGACCTTCCCCATTCATCAGGTGTTCCTGGCTGAGAATCTGCTGGGCCATACCTCCCAACCTAGGAGGTAGGAGATGCAAAGAGGGGGGATTTCTTTTCAATAAGCAGCACTATTACTTCTCCCCCGAACAGCTTATGCAAAAAGTTTTGTGGGGGAGAAAAAAAGCCCCAGAAAAAAAAAAAAAAAAAAAAAAAAAAGAGGAGTGTGCATAACAATAACTACCTCTGTCCCTTCTGTTTTTGTTCTTTTCATGTCAGGGAACTTTTTAGCCGTGCTGCCCGGGTAACTGCTCTGGAAGGTTGGAATATCTCTTGTTGAAGGAGGTTTGTGATTGAGGGCCCTCTGACACAACCTTTTGTTGCTCTGAGGTGTTTGATCCTCTTTCCCTTTCTTCTAAAACCAATCCCATCCCTTTAAAAAATGGATAACCAGCACTTCTTTTACTTATTGTCAGCTTTTGGAAAGTTACTGTGGGGGGTTGTAGAAGTTTAACTAGTTAACCCCTTGCATCCTGATAGCGGGGCGCTATTAGTCCTTCTCTCTCGCCCCTTCCCGGACGGGGAATATTTCCATAGCTGTGTCAGGTATGCAAATCCTCTTTATAGGGAGCCATGTGACGGGTTGGCTTGCGGACAGTTTGCTCGCTGATCTTTCTTTCCCCTGGAGCTTGCTAAGGAAAACCAGGTTGAGCCGGGAGCTCTGAGCATGAGCAGGGGCTGAGCAGTCGGTCCCCAAATCAGGACGGTCGCTTCTCAATCGCGCTGAAATTTCAAAATGAGTCAGAATTTGTAGCTGCTGATTTTCTTCTCTTTCCTTGAACTGAAACTTGTGAGAGTCACCACAGGCGTAGGCTGATCTGATGCACTTTTTTTCCCCCTCTCTCTCTCTCTTTGAGAGCAGCTCTGAATAACAAGAATTCACAGAGAGTCGCTCTTCAAAAGTGTGTGGCCAAATCTGAAAGTAACAAAGGAAGAACACCTTAAAATGAGATGTGTAATAAGGACGCTTGCTCAGAGCCTTGAGATTAAAAATGAGACTGTTTTTTGGTTTGTTTTTTTCAAAGGGAAGGGACACAACCCAAGCTATAGGAAAGAAAAGCAGCTTAAATGGATTATTTAACAAAAAGCAACTTCTAGCTCCTAGATAGTGACCTACATTCTGCACACAATGATGATGTTTTACGGTGGTGATAGGGTTAATAACCTAACATCATTCATGTAGTGTTTTTTGAAAATTGAATTTTACTGCTACAAAGTAAATGTAACAGCCCTCTGGAGACAATATTACAGGCACTTTATTGTTTGCTAAGCTGATGTCATCTTTCTACGGACTGACTTTAAAACAAAGGCAGAACATTTATTACAAATATCACTGTGTGAAAGGAAATCTACTGAAATATTGTTTAGAAGGTGGACTGATAAAAATGTATTAATACTTGGCTTTGATTATCTGTAAAGTTATGCCTGTGGAATGCTTTCTCGCGTGATCTCTGCTCATGAGAAATGTTCATCTTGGATATTGCACCTACTTTTATTTTAATGTTATCCATCTCTGAGCATGTGTTACTTTTAAAATGTGTTTTATAATACACTCTACAGCTCATTTATAACTCTTTGCAGTTTCTTTGTAAGAATGTAAATGAGGTTTTGATCAAAACCTAAAATATTTCCCTTCAAAGCATTTTCGTGTAAACAGGGCCATGTCCTCCGTGCTGAAATCACTGCAATTCTCACGTGAATAAAACCGACGAGACTTGGCCCTCCCTTACAGTCACGCTTTGGCTCTGATCTGCCTTCTGCAGTGACCTTTCGCAGAGTCTGCAGTCCCTGCAGGCTGTGGACCCATTAAGATCACTGTTTTCCAACCTGGAACCCCGGTCAGGTGCCTACAGCACCATCTCCCAGCCTGGCAAATATGCTGGAGACTGAAGATTCAGTGCCTACAAGTGAAGTTATACTCCTTGGAGAACCGCACCATATGTTTCTATGCACAGTATTAATGAAATAACCAGGTCTGAAAATTTTAACCTGGTTGTAGATGACCCTGAGCTTTGAGTTTTATCATTCCCATGCAGCTTCTCTAAGTAGGTTTCAAGCGAACAAAATACATTTGTCCCTTTTGAGAAGAGCAAACGATTCATTTCCAAATAATTTAATATCCATTAAAGTTTAAATTTCCTTTGTTTACTCACTTGCAGAGTGAATCAATGACCATTGCAAAGTAATAAGCACAATGAGGGAAAATACATTTTCCTGCACCACAGTACCACTGTTGTGGCTTTTGCAGGTGAAGCATAAAAAGACGCGAACAGCTTTATGAGGACGGGTGTCTAAGCAACTGATTAGCTCATCTCTGTTGAAGGAAGACTTCAAGAGAAGTGTAGGAAAGAGGGACAAATTTAGAAAGTGAGTAGTGGAGTTAGCAGTAAAACTAGTAACTTAGTAGGAGTCTGTGATATTAGTATCACTTCTGCAGTCTGTGAACGTGTAATGCCCTTTGCAAAGGTGGACATCTACCTACGCTCCCCAGCAGGAATTTATATTCATAACCCCCTTGTTATATATTTAATGCTGACAGGTTGTGGCAGCTTCTATCAGTGGGATTAAAACTGGCAATCAGATGATAACAGTTTACTTTTAATATCCTCAGAGCAAAGTTTTCAGATTGCCAACAATTATCAAAGGGTGTCTTGCCTGGTTCATTAATGCTAATATTCTTAGATGTTTGAATGTGATTTTGCATGTCAAGCCAATCTCCCTGGCATACCTCTGGACATCCTTTGACTGGGGCTGTGTGGCATTTTTTGTTTGATCTTTGGGGTTGCTCAGATAAATTTAATCCTGACTTAAGCAATACTCATTCTGACATCAGTGGGATCTGATCATAGGTAGAGCAGGGACAGCAGGCTCTGAGAGAATGTTGGAAAGAAGTCCTACTATTTAAAAATATAATTAAGAGCAGACTATTAACCTTTGGCTTAACCCAGAATTGGAGTTTTGTCTTAACATGACTGAATACAAATGTCCCTGGGTTTTTATATAAAATACCTTCCAGAGGCTTCATTCAGAAACACGGGATAGGTCTGCCCCAGGTTCTGCAGAAGTCACATCAAAGGTTGGGTGTCCCAAGTCAAGATGAGAGCCAAGGATTGAGCTGAGCCTAAAGCTCTGAGGCCTTAGAAGAGAGGAGAAGGTCTCTGTGTGGAGGCTGAGACCACAGCTTTATCCAACAGTTTCCATTTCTGTAAGAGTCAGAGGGAAGGGATGGAGGGCTCCTGGCTCGTATCATTCGGTGCTTCCCGATGAAAATCAGTTGACTTGTGGCTGTTGATCCCAGCTCTGAGTTTGACTCATACTGGCCACTATTCCCAAGGTCTACAAGAGAGCTATATATAACTACAATGTATAATGGTTGCTGCTAAATGCCTCAGCTTCGCAAATAGATGCACCAGACATCTCCTTTCTGTCTCATGTACTACAATTGTTTCAATTGTTTGAAGTCGAGTGCTTGACGCCGCTGAGAAAGAAGCCTCTGTAATGTCTCCCACAGTAGATAAGACCAGTTATAATGAAAATAAAGGTGATTCTTTATTGAACCCTGGACACAGACGGGACTCTGTAGTTCTCTGGCTGCCTGACTGGAATAGTGCAGTCCTAATGCCACTGTGGAGGGCTCTGAGCACTGACCTGGAGCTAGTAGTCTTGAAAAAGAGCCCCAAAACACTGAGTGAATGCATGCAGGAAGGGAAAATAAGTCCTTTCTTGCAGGGAAAATGTTGAAACAGCACGCCAGGTTATACAATCAGCACTTCTTCATTATTTTAGTTGTACTCTAGAATTCAGAAAAGGTTTGGGCTTAAAAAAAAACCATCCCAGCAGCAACAATGGCTATAATCACACATTTGAACGTAAGAATTAGTTTTATGTGGCGCACTGGAAAAAAAAAAAAACCACAAAATCTTGAGAACACTTTCAAAATAATCAGAGAAAAATAAACCATTCCTTATGTCAGTCTTGTTAGAGAGGGATTAAGAAACTGGCAATTATTTTGGCGACCTTAATTGTTGCTCTGCAGGAAAATATGTAATTAGAGCACGTTCGCAGGCCTGCACACCTGCAGCACATCCTACAGTATAATGTCAGCTTTCAGTGCTTGCTGGTGCCAGGTTCTATCACAACCAGGCACAGTGATGCTCTGAGAACATTTCGGACTCGTGTAATGTAGCTTCTGTGTATGAAAGAAGCAGGCATTTACACTGCCATACAATGGAGTGCATTACTGCAACACTGGTTTCATTCTTTCCCGACGCCTACCTTCGGCGCTGCTCTGGTTTACTCAGTTTGAGGTTTTATTGTTACGGTATAATAGTCCTGTACATTTCTGAAATTCCCTTATTATTCAGCTTATTAATACAGTACTGGCTTGATTATCAGGCCGCAGTTGTGAAGGGGAAGATTCAGCGTGCTAGCAAAGTCAGAAGCTGGGTAAATTCCTGGGATAATGAGAACAATTGTTTGACGTGTTTGAGCCCGGCTCTGTGTGCACACAGCCACCAATGCCAACGTTCATGTGTGCGTGCATGGGGTGCCCCTGCCTAAAAACAGAGTGAGAAACGCTGGAAGTCAGCTTTAATTTCTTGACAGGATAGGGGGGAAATAATCCCTCCTTGTGCTGCTTCTCGCCCTCGCCTCTTCCCCGTGTTGTTCCTCTTGGAAAACTGGAAAGCGAGTTAAAATAAAGGCGCAGTGGAGGGAATAGCTGTCTTCCAGCTAAATTCAGTAATCTGGCACGCTGATAGTTAACAGACTTCTCCCCCTAAGGGAGATACACTGTATTTTGCTATCTGACATGTTGTCATATATAAAGAAATCAATTGGTAATTAAATGATGCACCTTGTGAAGATGACAAAAGGCATTTGGTTGCGAAAAGAGAACTGGGTTGTGAGGGGTTTGTAATGAAGGCCTAATGACTATTCATAAGAGATTTTCAGTCCGTTGATCCACTTGACTGGAAAGTTCTGCCCTGGAGAGTTAGTGCTGTCAGATTCTCTCACCTCAGAAAGCCGCCGCGATCGACGGTGTGGAGTATGAGCGAGAAATTATCTAGTTGTTGCTTCAGGCCTGTCTTAGGTCACATGCAGAAGGCACACATCTGGCTTCCTGTAGGTGCAACCTCGGGACATAAACTTTGACTAATTTTTAAACTATAAATATGTAAGGCTGACACTGAATAAGTTACCTTTTATTCATGTTTTTATAAATCTTCTAGTGTGTTAAAGGCTTTAGTGGAGCTCCCATTTCGGACTTCGCAGCTTCTGTTGCTCTTGCAACAATTTTGTTTTCCTCTCCCCCAGCAAATGACATTTTAAGAGATTTCTGTGGCGCAGACACTGCCCACATTACCTCCCGTCTGCTTGCCCACGACCGACGGGCCAGCCAGGATTGTTATGGTGGGGTCACCTACGGAGAGGACCTGGTAGAGATGTCAGGAGGCATTATAGGGTCGCAACACAGATTTGCCCCCAGTGGAGCTTCTTCTTGGTATGCATTTCTCTGGTCACTAGCACTCAAGATAATCATACCAGACCAACGAGAGCCTCCTCTTCCATGATATTTCCGGATCTTTTCCATTTGCAGGTCTTCCCTTGGGTGGGACTGCTTGGAGTGACACACCAGGAGGTAGATACCCACAGTGTCCTAGGTAAATTGAGAGTTGCACCCTAATTGCTGAGACTACAGAGATGAGCACCTTTTGCACATCCATCTCCAACGCTGCGCCCTCTTGAGTGAACAAATCTCTCTCTAGCGAGTGGTATTTTATAATTAAAACTGAAAAGGAACAAATTGATTTCAGGAAGCTATTCCAGAGCATGTAGATGTTTCCTTATGCTGATCAAATCCAGCACAGCTCCTGGGTGAAAGCTCCGAGCTCTGTACATGTTTGCTTTTGAAACGTGGCGATCCACCTTATCTTATCAGGCAGCTCACCTTATCAAAGGTAAACATATTTACCACCTCGTTAAAGGTTCTTTGCAACAGCACTCGAAAGCTGTATTTGTGGACAAAAACCTGTCAAAGTCATTGTTTAAGATGGACAGGAGGACAGTTATGGTCAACTTCGGGGGTTTCAGTCTGTCAAGAATGGAGCAGCAAAGTAATTCAATACATTCTGCATATTTGAGATGGACTCATTGGTGTTTCCTTCTTGTGTATTGTGGTTACTGGATTTTGTTGATGTGTTTGCCGGAGCTGACAAGGTAGACCAAATGAATGGACAAATGCCAAAAAAACAATTATGTTTATTAATGTATATTGATTGCTTGTTTAGGGTATAAAACAAATTAAAAAATACATTAGTATTCAAACCTTTTTATAGCTGGCCTAATGACTACACGTAATAGAGTGTCTAGTAAAGGACAATCTGCAGTACCTATAACTCCTGGCTTTACTGTCATATTATTTGAGTTGAGTTTAAAAAGATGGTTCTTTTATCATTTCTTTAAATGACAGTCTGTGGTTTTTTGTTTTTTGTTTTTTTAAATATATAGGCCTTAAGTCAACTTGTTAAGGCCAGAATTAGCTAATCTTATTTACTTTAAACCCCATATTGACCTCAGCTGTGAGAGCATTCTGGTTTTGTGCCACCCACCCGCCCTTGGTTCCTATGGAAAGCGTGATGGGACTCCAGCAGTGCAGGGAGACAGCTTCC
>VYZQ01051504.1:27280-38946 GCA_013400655.1 Mystacornis crossleyi
CCCTCTTGAGTGAACAAATCTCTCTCTAGCGAGTGGTATTTTATAATTAAAACTGAAAAGGAACAAATTGATTTCAGGAAGCTATTCCAGAGCATGTAGATGTTTCCTTATGCTGATCAAATCCAGCACAGCTCCTGGGTGAAAGCTCCGAGCTCTGTACATGTTTGCTTTTGAAACGTGGCGATCCACCTTATCTTATCAGGCAGCTCACCTTATCAAAGGTAAACATATTTACCACCTCGTTAAAGGTTCTTTGCAACAGCACTCGAAAGCTGTATTTGTGGACAAAAACCTGTCAAAGTCATTGTTTAAGATGGACAGGAGGACAGTTATGGTCAACTTCGGGGGTTTCAGTCTGTCAAGAATGGAGCAGCAAAGTAATTCAATACATTCTGCATATTTGAGATGGACTCATTGGTGTTTCCTTCTTGTGTATTGTGGTTACTGGATTTTGTTGATGTGTTTGCCGGAGCTGACAAGGTAGACCAAATGAATGGACAAATGCCAAAAAAACAATTATGTTTATTAATGTATATTGATTGCTTGTTTAGGGTATAAAACAAATTAAAAAATACATTAGTATTCAAACCTTTTTATAGCTGGCCTAATGACTACACGTAATAGAGTGTCTAGTAAAGGACAGTCTGCAGTACCTATAACTCCTGGCTTTACTGTCATATTATTTGAGTTGAGTTTAAAAAGATGGTTCTTTTATCATTTCTTTAAATGACAGTCTGTGGTTTTTTGTTTTTTGTTTTTTTAAATATATAGGCCTTAAGTCAACTTGTTAAGGCCAGAATTAGCTAATCTTATTTACTTTAAACCCCATATTGACCTCAGCTGTGAGAGCATTCTGGTTTTGTGCCACCCACCCGCCCTTGGCTCCTATGGAAAGCATGGTGGGACTCCAGCAGTGCAGGGAGACAGCTTCCTCCAAACCCACCACCTTCCTGCCACACCACTTTCCCCAAGGAAGGAGAGCTCTACAAGGAGAGGGGACAAGCCCAAATCTTTGCCTGTATTTACTGCTTTTTTCCCCATTTCCACTGTCCCCTCAAGCATCCAAGAGGCACAAGGTTGCCAGGAGTGTGAGCCCTTTGAAGGAGGAGAGGAGTGTGCTCAGTTTTCTCCCTCTTTACCCCAGTTCCCATGAACATCCCCAAGACCCACCACACACCCACCATCAAACCGCAGCGTTTAAAGTGGGGCTGACTGACACTCAGATGAGGACTCTGGGTTTATGGCCCAAGAAGTTGCTAAATAATTTTACAGTATCTCTTTTAAGTTTGGGCAAGAAAGTTATAGCGCTTTAAGTTAAGGGCAACATCACTCAGTACGGCCTCAGAAGTTCTGCCAAATAGCAAAGTGAAAGCCATAAAGTAAACATGACTTAGCGACACCTGGACCTTTCAGGTTTTATAGCAATTGTTTATAATGTTGGACTGGCCTCTAAAATATGTCTGCAGAAATGATGCCGGAGCTTTATTTTACCTAACTTGCTCACTTTTTATGTTCTACTCAGGTTCTACCCTTCATTATTTGCACTTATTTAAGGAGTCCTGCTTTCTTTCCTTGCTCTTTTACTTGCATTTTTATTCACTGGCCAAGGCGGTGACGTAGATTTAACAGCACAGTTTCCACGTTTAATGGGTGTCTCTTAGAATTCCTCAGCATTATCAGCACATGTGGCTCAGAACATGGCTAAACTGACTCCAAAATATGTTTTTACCATTTTTTGGGTTCTCTTCTGAAAAGAAAAGCAGAGATGCTGTTGCTTCAAACAGCAGTAATTGGTTAAACTGGCTCCAACATACACTTTTACTGTTTTCTGGGTTCCCTTCTGAAAGAAAAGCAGAGATGCCATTGTCTCAAACAGCAGCTAAGATTAAAAAAAAAAAAANCCTTCTTGCCTATTAAAACTGAAGCTACCGTAGCTTAGTTTCGTAAAGGAAGCTACACTTGGGTCAGACTTATTTCAGAATCAAAGCCTTCATCCTCAAATGCTTCTCATTACTTGCTAAAGGCTGCAGTGGTCATTTCGGGGCTGTAATTAGAAAGCCTTACACTTTTAAAGGATGCGTGTAGAATGAAACATTCCTCAAAGTTTTTTTGGGTGGCTTTTTTTTTTTCTTTTTCGGTCCTGGTTTGAAAGCGAGAAGCAACCAACTTTCCTGGCCTCCTTGATACTTAAATAAACCCGCCACCCTTATTTCCATAGATTAATGAATAGTGGAAAATATGTGGCAAAGGTTTATTCTCATACTCCTCCCTGCCTTATCAGGGGCATTCTTTTTAATTATAAGATAAGTGTGATTTAGTGGTTATTTTTGCAACCTGGCAGAGCTACCACATCTGTGGGGCTGTTTGATTTTTAGCGTCCCGTAGCTTTGACAATCCACGCTTCCCATACCTCTGGGCAACTGAGGAGCCTCCAGCAACACAACCAGTTGCAGCCGAAACCTGGCGCAGCTGCATATGGATGCTTATCATTAATTTATTTAAAAACCCGGTCACTGATCCACAGGCTGCGGCAGCTGGACAAGATCCCATATTGGTTGCAGTTACACGTTTCTCCCGCTCCATTATGTGATCTTTCAGGGGTTGGGTGCATTAATATGCAACTGTTCTGTTTTCTTTCAGCTGGCTTGTAAACTCTTTAACCAGCCGAACAGAGTTTGCAATTGTTGCGGGGTTGAGTGGGTGGATAGGAGCCGGGGCTGCAGCCTTGTCCAGTTGTAGATAGAATAAAATTGACAATGATGCAATGGAGCTGGCATCTGGACAACTCCGTGGGATGAATGGCACTGCTCTCGCAGTCCCTCCGGTGGTTGTACGCCTTGTAATAGCTAGCGTAGGAAGGGTGGTGAAAATTGATATGCACTATTACTACGTGTATAAAACTTAACACTGGGGCCATAGCACAGGTGGGGGGTTCCTGTTTATTGATTTTTATGACTCGGTTAGAACATACGGCTAATGCTTTTATACTCCAGGAGCTCTGGGAGTACTCACCTCAGGTAATAAACCTCTCCGTACTTTGCAGTAGTTCACAATTTACATGTGAGCTTACGTTCCGCTGTACAAAGCCATCCCTCTCCCTTTAGGAATACGTGGCTGAAAGCGAAAAGAAAGCTACTTAAAGCGTTTTTATTTCGGATTTTGAAAACTACCCGTTCCTGCGATGGAAATGGTCCCTTATTCTAATTACTCATATTTCCAAGAAAATTAGTCACACAAACTTATGTTATGTGTTGTCTCAGAGGTTGAAAGCAAATTAGGTTTCCAATAAGACAGTACATCAAACAAAGTAGCATGTTCTTGATGCAGATGACTTTTTTTTTAGAATTATGGTTGGACACTTTTGGCAGACAGATTGTCTTTTACTCTATCAAAATGACAGTTTCTTTTGTAACTGCTACATTCATAATTAGAAGGAGAGAAGCAATCTGCCCAATTTAATATACTAAAAGAAGTTTAGTGTCTTGTGCTAGTAATTTCATTATTTTTAAATATGAATTAATTGTCTTAAAATAATATTGTTAGAAGTATAACTAGTAGGATTACGGAGCTAATTCTCTTCTTTTTTAAACAGAAAAATCAAAGCTCCTATTAATGCACTTCAGGCTAGATTAGGATTTTAGGTTTATATCAGGTGTTCTGTTTGAAGATTCAGGGGAACAGGCTGGAGGCGGGGGAAACGAATCCTTAATGTGAAATTCCTCTGTACAAAACATGAGCTCTCCCAGGTTTACTGTAAGCTTGCAAAGCTTAACTCGGGGTAATGAATGAGGAGAGCTAGATGGTTTAGCAGCCTGGGAATAGAAGAAAAGGCCTTTCACCTCGGGTTCACGCAGTTTCCTCAGGGAGCTTGGTGCCAAATGGGCTGCCTCTTTATTTTTTGGGTTGTTGTGAGAGGAGTTTCACACAGTCCCTGAGCTTTCTTTGTTCCTGGTGTTGATATAATGGTTCTTCTAGTGCCCAAAATTGCACAGGTTTGCAAACACAAGGTCTCCAGTTCCCATCGAAACTCACGTGTGCAAGACATAAGTCAGCAGAAAGACCTCCAAAAAATCTGATATATACTTTGTTCAGAAACAATATTAACCTTGAAAGTTTAACTTTCTCCCATGAAACGTGATCCTGGCATGGGTCGTGCTTCGGTATTGCATTAAAAGAGAGAATAACTTTAAAATTCAAGTCAGATCCTTTTTTTTTTTTTTTGAATTCATGTTCTCTTTTGACCTCGAGGCAGGCACTGGCTGAAACCTGAACCCACTCAGTGGCACCCAGAGGATGTTCCTGTCCCAAATCAATGAGCTGAAGGGTTTTGGCAGGTACCTGGTGCAGGAGGCAGCATCCTCAGGATAACTGCTGTACATTTTGGCACGTTAATTAGTGGATGAGGCCATCCTGCCAGGCCAGGTAGGAGTCCCAGGTGTGAGGGAACCAGGGAAAGGAGAGTTTCTTTCCCCTGGTAGCAGAGAGGTGCTGGAGTACCCAGACACCCACACTTTCCTGCAGGGGAGGCGGTGTCTGGGGTGCCACTATTGATACTGCTTTTAGAAAAGGGAAAATAGAGAAGGTCGAAAGAAAGGGAAAATACTTGAAGACTTGAGGTCTGAAGCCTCATTCCGCATCCCTTCTTTTACCTCTTAACCACAGGCAATGCCTCTGAAATTTGCACACTTAACACAAATAACGCATTTTTAACAGAGATGTTTTCCCTGTTAAAAATGCATTATTATATCCTCCCTCTTGATGCTGTTCCTTTTTGCTCAGTATCAGCCGAGTCCTTGCCCTTTGCCATCAGCTCCATAGGAAAACAGCTGCAGAAAGCCTTATCCCAACCAGAATAAAATCATTATGACACAGCAAACCCAAACATGACATGTGGTTTCAACAGCCTCTTATACCCTGCTCCGCATTTCCTTTTGGCGGCGAGGATAAGGTTGGGGACCTGCCTAATAAGAACATTTCAGCTGACCATGAGGCACATGCAGATAGGAGAAACTTTGAGCCATTTTAAGCTCAAAGTCTGGTGGGAAGCGGGCTCTGGAGGTGGTGTTACTTCACATACACACACGCTGGCAGCCAGTAGTTCCTCATGTGCACAGCAACAAAAATCTATGCTGAAAGAGCATCAGTTTCAACACCAATTGCAGCATTTCTAGTGCTGCAAGGCATGAATTTTGCCCTTTTTTGCATTGATCAGGATATATTGAATGAGACACCTGGTAGGAAAAAATAAAAAAGGGAAATAGGCCATGGAAAATATGTACTCAATGGAGGGGTAGCCGGAGGAGCACGGCTTGTTTCTCGCTTCTCTTCTCCGGTGTCTGGTGGAGGAGTAGGAAATCACAGGTGAAGAGTGCTGGGGAAAATACCGTGTGAGGGCACGGCTGGGTCTGACCTCCCCTCTTCTTCTTCCTCCTCCTTCTCCTCTCCACGACACTTCCCGTTCACTCCCAGTGCGATGTGAGCACTTGATTGGGACCAGCTTGGCCGTGGAGGGATGGGCATCGTTATTAATTTGGTGTTCTGCCACCGTTCCCTAGAGGAACACGAGCAGTGGAGGGATCTCGGACATTCAGGAGTTCTTGTCTCTGCAAAACCCAAGGAGAACACCACGAGCACGCAGAAGGCGTCTCTCCAGCCCCGGGACATTGTTCCCTGCCATGTTTTGAAGGCTCACACCGAACAATAGAGGCTCTAAAGCCGGTTAGAAGGGACAATCAGATATTTTTTCCCTAACAGAAAATGCTGGTGGTTTAGATATATGGGTCACTGCTAACTCTCCCTTTAGTACTTTCTGGTCGATACATACCAAAGGGGAGAGAAGTCCGAGGCATGTCTGTCCTTGGGACGAAGCCAAATGTTCATTTCAGTAATGCTGTTTACTGGGAGACATCTTGATTAACAGAGCTTAATACTATGTGAAATCATTACCAGTTATCTAGTTCTAGCAAAACCTACGCTGTTGGCTCTTTCTGGTTTGGGGGGTTTTTTTAAGTGTTTCTCCCCATAGCCATCAGCTCCCACCGGGCATCCTGCCCTTTCCCAGGACTATGTGTTCACATGTGGCGAAACCCAACGTGAGGGCAACAGACACTGACTCAGAGGGCTGTTCTTACCTGTCTTAAAGCTGATAAATTTCTGCATGTGTCTCAGGAGTTTCACATCTGCCGTCTAATGCGGGAAAGAGCGAAGTAGCCCAGGTACTTTTTTCATTTCTCGCCGGCACAGAGCTGCTGGGCTGGGAGTTAAGCGTCGCACTCATTTCTGTAAATTCAGAAGCCGGTGCGGGTGGTGCAGTTTTTCACACAGCTTCTTCAGTGACCCCTAACATCTGCCTAACCCTTAAGCGTACACAAACCATTTCTGACTTGGGTTAGAGGGCAGAGGGATATTTTTGCCGTGTTCTTTTGCAAAGCATGTTTGTTGTAGCTCTAGGCCAATGATTTTTTTTTTCCTAAGCGTTTTTACCTAGCGGATTTGTGTACTGTGAGTATCTTTCTGGTCATCTTTTTCCCACGAACAATGCTGGATTTCCCCTCAATATTGAATGTATCTGAGTTTGGTTCTTTTATCACTCCTTTTCTTCTCAGTGTCTCAGAGTTTCGGAGTCTTCCTCCTTTGTCTCAGAAAGGAGCAGCACTGAAAGCATTTCCACCTGGATGTTTAAATTATTTAAGTTGCAGGAACCAGACCTTTTCCCTCCTGAGTAGTTGTGGGTTTTAAAGGCTAAAATTGCTTCATCATGCCAAAGTGAAAGTATGCATAAATTATTTAGTTAAACCTGAGAAAATACAGACTTTTCTCAGTGATCTTTCAAGGGCTGCCTACTTAAATTTCAGAAGAATGGGCAGGGGTTTCTCTTTCTCTTGCCTCTTTCTTTCTCTTGAAAAATATTTTAAGTACCTATTCAGTCTTTTCTGAGATAAAGCTGTGACCAAAAATTGGAGGGCTGGGTTTTGAGCAAGTTTCAGAATAGAAAGGAAAATGCTGTACAAATCCCGAGTGCCCCTACTTCATCACGGACCTATGAATACTCTCACCAGAGCAGGTAACAGGCGGTCGTGCCTGCTCCCAGTGCCAAGCAGAGGTTCGTGTCAACATTTCCACTGTGGCCTCTATTTATCAGGAGTTTATAGCTTGACTATAAAAATACAGGGGAGAAATTCTGGGGTTTTGTTTTAGCTAACTTCCAAGGGGTTTTTAATTAATCCTGGGCCAGACTGTGGTATTCTTTGCACTCTGCAATACAGAAACATCTTGTTGTGGGCACTAAGAGTCAGGTCACGTTCTTCCTGCAGCAGGATCCATCCCTATTTATTTTTAAGGTGTAATGATGCTGGTACTAAAGTTAATGAGAAAGCTCCCTTGGCTACAGGGGAGCAGGAATGGTGTTTAAACCTTCTCCAGGCCAGCAGAAGGACCCACCAGCACGGGACCTGGTTCTGTCAACACAGCAGAGTTTACAGGACTCGTCCCCTGTGTAAAGAAACCTGATCTTTCCCTGGCTGATGTCAATATTTCTGTCACTGGCTGTGGGATCTAGATTAGGGTCAGATATAAGGATGTAAAAGAGAGGGGGAAAAACCCGACACATTTCCCTGTGAAGGCAGTTATTTATTTTACAGTGGTTTTTTTTCATGGTCTGTCTCTCTTGTGTGTGGCGGTGGGAAAGGAAGGAGTAAAAAATACTCTCAGAAGAAGAAATACAGGCCCTGCTCCGTGGCTGAGGCTAGAGGGAACTCCGTTGCAAATTGTGAGGAGTTATCAGAGGGATAAGATTGCTGCAGGATCCATTTCTTCATTTCGCAAACAATTAATTTGGCCTGGTTGAAACTGAAATTAAAAAATAACGAAAAAAGTCATCTGGACGAAAGGCTGTGGTTTGGAGGAGGTGGCCGGTGGGGAGGGCAGCCAGGCCCTTGCCCTTTTGCTGGAGTCAGGGACGTGGCTGGGAGCTGGAGGGTGACAGCAGCCACGGCGGGAGGGTGAAGTGTCAGGGCTCGGGGGGGTCCATCCGCCGGTGATTCATTATGGGAGAGACGCCGACACCGGGCAGGGCAGTGACTTCACGTTTAGGGGATTGTGGCATGCCCTGCCATGAATATGTATTTTCAGAATGAGTGTATACACCAAAATCCCTTCAGTTTTTAGTCAATGGAGCCCTCAGAATCAATCAGGTAGATGATACCATATGTGCAAAACCAATAGAGATCACAAAAATACATATTTATCCAAGCTGGTCCTTCAAGCTGTTGTGGTAAGTCAGATAAATTTTGCATGTTTTCAAAATTGGAGCAGCGGCAAGCAGAAAGCTGGAAAGGATGTTAGGAGCTGGTTCCTAATATAAATTCTGCTTAGCTGCTAGAAACTCTTCCTAGTTCCTCCTACCAGCTCCCGTCTACTTTAATCAAGTTTGGGGGGTTTATCTCTTTTGCACTTCGAGGAGAAAAGGAACACAGCAGAAATACGAAGAGGAATAACTTTCGTAGCTGTGGTTCAGCAAGTCAGTGGAGACAGGAGTGGGGAAACAAATTGTTAAAAATCACAGTGTGAGATGGGGAATCAGCTGTAGCTGCAAATCTCATTGCTTTGGTTTAGTTTCTGCCACAACCTGCACATTAGCATTTTCTCTCTCTGAATTATTGTGAAGATTTGTATTATATGTAATTACAATACAAAGAGGCTCTGCCAGATAAAGCTATTTGCTGAAGTACTGTTTTCAAAAAACACAGAGCCCTTTCACACTTTAACTTACACCTTTTCATTACCTGCTAATAAAAGTACAGTGGATAGATTTGCCTAAACATGTCTCGATAAGAACACTAACCCCTTGGGTAACTCTGGCCTTTTGAGATACAAGCTTTCAATTTTAATAATGTTTCCTTACAAATAAAAAAATAAAAGTAGTCAAGTAAAGATACTGAACTATTTGTGCCCCTTTTTGCCAATGTTGCAGGCGTCCTCATACTGTAGATAACAGAGTTAACTATAGAAAATGCATTGTGGCCAGGCTCCCAGATTCACTACTGCCATGTGAATTATAAATCTTACAAACAGGGGTGATACATCATTTTTTATTAAACTTATAACATGACTGCTGCACAAATAGTGTTTACATAGAAGGGTATACATTTAATTTACTCTCTGGGAACATTTCTAAAGAATATAAATTGCATTTTGAAAGCTTCCTTCTCCATAAAGTTCATCAATTTTTTTCCTCTCCCTTTCTTTTTTTTTTTTGGGGGGGGGAGGGGTGGGTTTTGGCATTTTAATTGGAGCATCCAAACCGCACATCCTTACTCAAAGTATCAAAGACCAAATATCTGTTGTGCGGTTATAAAATCAACTCTAATTTTCTTCCTATGAAGTAGCAGATAATCAGCCTGTAAATTTTACCTACATTACTGTGGGGATGCGGAGCTATAAATTCCAACCAGTATGCAGGTTGGTGAAAATTGAGGTCTAGGCAGCAATGCATGTCCATAAACTTTTCTCAGGTTATTGGAATAGAACAAATCAAAAGCTGTTCCTGGTTGTATGATATTCTCTTTTGATAGACCGGGCTGCTTGTTGTTAGCAATCCAAGTGCAGAGGTTAGTCAGAGCAGAATGTAATTTCTAGCAATCTGACAGACCTGCGGATTGAAGCGGCAGGTTTTCCCTTCCGATTTCAGGGAATTGCTTCTTACTGTGACAAATGATTAGCTGTTATCTCGGACTGAATTTGATTTCTACAAGCAGCTGAGTCAGGTAACTTTGTGGTATTTGAGGGGGTTTTACAGGAAATGAAATCAGCTCCCCAGTCACATGCAGATCAAATGAAATCTTCCTGTTGGGGTAAAAATTGTGCTTTTTGGTTAACTACAGGCAAGTTTACCAAATGCACATCTATATACTGGCAATTTGATGGATTTTATTGTTTTTAGCATCCCGGTCAAGCCTGTGCTCCAGTGGTGCTGAGTGCCAGCATGGACGGAGGGTGTTGAGGGTAAAGTTAAAGCTGGCAGTGCCAGATGTGCACTATGAACAAAGGTACCCAGGGTGATGTGGCATAAACTACAGTTACTAAATTTGGCTCCACATTGTTTCCACACAAGGGAGCGAATGGTGATGTTAATCAGATTAGACTCATTAAGAGGAAAAAAAAAAAAAACCCTCGCCCTTCACACAACGCCTTCTGCATCACTTAACCCCACACGGGAGGCGGAGGTGTTGTCACGCCGGGGTGGTGGCTCTTGCACCGGTCCTGCGCCCGCAGGTGAAAATCCCCCTGCCTTGTGCTGTGGGGAGGTGAAAGAAAAAGCATTTTCCCTGCTGAAACTGGTTGTAAAACAGGGGGATGGGGTCAGCATGTAGATAAAATATTACATCCTGCTTTGGGGAGTGCTTTGAGAGAGTGTGATGATGCTGCCTCAAAACCGTGTGCATCTCCCAGAGGCCTGTCGGACACACCAGCCCTGGAGCTGGGCAGTTCACTGAGGGTTTGCAACCACAGCCTCTGTATGCAAAATAAATAATAATAATAGGGCTATTTTGCTTCTTCCTCAGCCAGCTCATGTTCACGTTTCCTGTGAAGAGCCCGGGCAGCCCCTCGGAGCTGCTGAGATTGCTGCTGGTCCCCTTGGCATGGAAGGGGCTATGGAAAATGGCAGAGAGATCTGAGCACTTGATCTCCCCGTAGCTTATGAAACAAGAAACAACTTAATAAGTGATTACATGAGATTCCTTTCGCTTTCTGACTTTCGGCGCTGCCGCCTATGGTGTCTGGCTTAAGCCTCAGGCTTGGTTTCACCCAGACTTTTGTTTGCACAAGTAGCGTTGCCACCCTCACCACTGCTGCTAATAATCCTTGTTTTATTTTTATATTTGAAGGACACTCCAAACATTTCGTTCGGGTGCCCTCAGACTCCTGGCTCGGCCTGGCTGGTTCTTGTTTTCTCAACTCCTTTTTCCCCACGGACTGAGCAATGCAAAACGACCACACAGTGGGAGCAAGGGCCGAGGCAGCAGCAAAATACCGGGGGTTTCCCTGTGTTCACCTCTGCTCGGTGTTAAATGTGTTTCAGGTAATCACCGAAGTGACCACAACAACCCATTTCTACTTCTCCTGATCAGCATTTTAATTTATTAGAAGAGGATTGGTGTGGGTCTACCTGCGTTCCTGATATAAAATGCCTTTAACACCTTTCTCCTTTGCCCCTTTTAACATCTCCTTTGGGTTTTCGGAGGGCAAAACCCAAAGGGTAAGACCAGGAAAAGCAAAGTGAAGCCCTGAAGGAGAGCATGCAGAAGGAGGAGGAGAAGGAGGGGTGGGAAATTTGAACTGAGCCTCTTGACCTGACCTGGGTCCAGGGATGCCCCAGCTCAGCTGGGGTCCAGCCAACGTGGGTACCACTGGTCCCCGGGCACCCACAGGTAGGAGCCTGGCAAGAGCATGGAAAATTTGGCGCTTCCCGGAGCTGGAGTTTTGTTTTGCTTTGCTTTGTTTTAAGTCCCCATTACAAGGGCAAGTTTCTGTTTGTCCCGGTGCCTGGGGAATTTGTGTTCTGGCTGATAAAAGAACGGCTGTGAATTAGTTAAAATCTATAACGCACAAAGTAAATAAGATGATAGACTTACAAGGATATACATTTCCTGTAAAAAAAAAAAAAA
>VYZQ01051508.1:0-17057 GCA_013400655.1 Mystacornis crossleyi
AGCTTGTTCCAGTGCCCAACCCCACACTGCGTGAAGAACCTTTTAATAATATCCAACCTGAACCTCCCCTGACACAACTTCAGGCCATTCCCCTGGGTCCTGTCCCTGGTCACCAGAGAGAAGAGATCAGTGCTGCCCCTCCCCTTCCCCTCACAAGGGAGTTGTAACTGCAGTGAGGTCTCCGCTCAGTCTCCTCTTCTCCAGGCTGAAAGACCAAGTGACCTCAGCTGCTCCTCATACGGCTCCCTCTCAAGGCCCTTCACCATCTCTGTTGGTCTCCTTCGGACATTCTCTAAGAGTTTTATATCTTTCTCATATTGTGGTGCCCAAAACTGCACACAATACTCGAGGGGAGGCCTCACCAGTGCAGAGCAGAGTGGGACAGTCACATCCCTTGCCTGGCTGGCGATGTTGTGCCTGAGGTACCGCAGGACACGTTTGGCCTTCCTGGCTTGGACTGACCAGGGAGGATGCCCTCTGGCTGAGTGGCTGTTTACTTGCTGGTCAGCTGTGCCAAACTTGGTAAGAGCCTCTGGACTGAGCAGGGCCTGCTCTCATAGGTGTTTCCCCTGGACAAGTGCAGCCCAGCCACTGCAGGTGGAGGGAGTCTGGGCACGGGGCTGCGCTGCCGTGGCTACAGCTTTGGAAACACAAGGTTCTTCCTTCCAGGGTTCCTGCTTCAGTGACGAGCAGTATGGCTAAATATTTTCCCCAAATGACCAGATGAAGGTAACAAAAACCCCCTGCTTTGTTGTGCTTGTGCCGTGAGGGCTGGGTTGGTATTTTCTCAAGATGCAGCATGTTTAAGTCCTGGGTGTCACCTGGGATTGCCAAGCTGCTGTGGGTGAGGCTTTGGAGGTCCCAAAGCATAGGAAGGGAGCAGATTTGCTCCTACAGCCAGTCCTCCTTTCAGGAATATGGAAGAAGAGGAGGACCTGACTGAAATTGCAACCCCTGCCATCTGTTGTACATATTCCCTGGCTGCCCAGGTCAGAAATGAAACAGAGAGACAACCCACTTCCACCCTCTGAAGCCACACAGACTGCTTCTTATCCAAACGTTTTAATGGCATTGAGGTACTCTGCTGTTGTGGAAAACTTTTTGCAAACAGAATCAGCATTATTACTGTTTCAGTAAGACATTTACACTGGTTTTGCACTTAAAGGAAGTGACTCAAAAGACTTGGGGGGAAAACAGTTTTTCTGTTGAGGTAAGCAGATCACATGGCTGTGACAGCACATTTTCTGTATTATACAAATTATTCATGCAAGATTCAGTGCCTAGCGCTTCTTTACTCTGCACTCCCCAGGTCATCTACTGCTGACTGTACATTGATTTTCTATTATTTGGAGAGCCGCAGCTCCTCACTATCTCTCATATTTGACTGTTGTTACATGCATACGTAGATCTGACTGTTGTTACATGCATGTGTAGATCTGTCATATAAAACCAGTTGTGTAGCCCAATGAGTCACAAAGAGTTGTGCGGCATTCCACTGAATCATATACATTAATTGTACATCTCAGAGGTGTATGGTATCAAGGTGAATCATGGAACACTTTACTGATTAATCAAATATAATTATTTAATGGATATCAAAGGCTTTCCCCCATGTTGTATTAGTTTGGCATGAGGGAGCATAAAAACCAGGTAAAGCAGTGGAGTACAAGTATACATTGCTGTGCTCAAAATAAAACATTTCCCTGAACCATAACAATAGAGGTAAGTTCAGCAAGATCTTAAGCACTCAGTGCAGAAACTATGTGAAGACAGTAAGAAAGTCAAAAAGCAGGCACTGGTGACCCCCTTTTGCCTGCCTGACAGGTTCAGTATTGCCGGGACAAGCAGTGAGGGAGGTCAGCATGCATTGGCTTTCCCTGGATCCTGCAGTTTCAGGCACTTCTTGTCTGATCCAAGAGCACTTGTGCTTTCTTATGAACTGATATGCTGATGAGCCTGGAGACGTCTCCAGTCAAAAGTGCCACATTTTAATGGAACACACAAATATCAAACACAAGTCACATGAAACTGCTCTGTGCTCTGGAGGAGGAGATGTGCCATATACTTAGTCTCTTAAATGCTGTAACTAAAGTGTTTATCCTTCCTGTCAGAGGCAATTGCCAATTAGTCAAATGATTAAAAAATCTATTTGAATGTTAAATCACCTGTTTCATAGGTGTTTTCCTTTAGCATATGCATTCAGAGGTCTCTTGCATGGTGTGCTTTGTCTGGGTATTTTTTCTATGGCTGTTTATCTGCAGAGCTGGGATTTACCATATGGGACTTTAGGCCCTGGTTGCGGGACCTAAATAAACTATTCCAGTATCACATGAGAAATTAGGGGGTGGTTAATATTTCCTATTTCAAGAGTAGGAGTGCAGAGTCTGCACCAGGTAATGTGTTAATGTGCCACTCGTTTAAATCACGTAATTGCACCTGCTCTAGTAGAGGACGAGTGAGAGAAAGCAAAGAAGTCTGCACAAGGACTGTCCAACCCCAGTGCTACACTGTTGTGAAGCTGAAACTACTACAGCAAGGTTTTAAGTGTGCATTTTGGGGCTTGTATTCTTTCTGCCCTCTGGTGAGTGAGACTGCATATTTTCAAGTTGTTTTTCCGTTGTCACGAAAATTAAATTAAAAATAGCTAGAAAAGATCAGAAACCAGCATAATAGCAGTTTCTTAGGTGGTCATACTACCATGTAGAACAGTGAGCCAACACATAGTGGTATGTTTTCCCTACTTTCTGAGGCAGCAAACTCAAACAGAGAAACTCAAAAGTTACATCTGGCGAGCTCAATCCTAATCTCAGGCTTCTTTAATTGATATGGGACTGGCAGAAAAAGAAACTATTTAAAAGCTTATGAAAGTTATTGTAAAGCCACAGCAATTGGCAAAGGATAAAGGCAGCTCTAGCAACTTTTAACTCGATTTTAGAGTTGAAAGGATTCATATGAATTGTCTCTTCACATCTCATCACAGGTTGTGTAATGTCGTCTCACCACGTTTCCACATGGAAAATACAGTGTCATGCATATGTCCAGGTGGTTTAAATCATCCTGCCTGCCAAAGGCATGAGGCACAGCCCTGCCCTGCCTGTTGAGCCCTGTTCCTGCTGCTGCACTGCCCACCTCACCTTCTGCCAGCATGGTGTTTGCACGGCTGCACAGGGAGCTGGGCTGTGCAGGAGAAGCTACTGCAAAGAGAACGAATGAGTTTTCACTCAGAGCAGAATGCAGGTCATCAGGCAATTGCACAAAGACTCGTGCAGCACAAAGGCAGGGAAGAAGCAAGGGCTGATAAAAGCAGCTGAGAGGAGATGGAGCCTGGAAGTGCTTTTTTAGCAGTAGTGGTGGTTTATGGCAGCTTAAACTGTATGTGAAATTCTAGACACAGATAATTTGGAGGTGGACACCTGCTCCGTATTTTTCAATTCTCCTTCAAGATTGGCCCAGAGTTCATCTCTGGCTTAATACAGAGGTTTCTTTGAAGCACGGCTGCTTCTCTGGTTGCTATGGCCTGCTTCCATTTCTAGCTTTAAAAACTGGCCAGAAAACATGGTGGAAGTCATGCCTGGGATATACTGGGAAGGTTGTGCACACTGCCGTAGAAGATGTAGCACTAGTGTATGCTAGTGTTAATCTAGCTAGTGTGAGCAATGTTAGCTGTAACAACGTGGTGGCATTAGGTTTATGCCACTTGTTCCCTCAGGTTTGTGATCTGGAAGAGGTGGACAAATGGCTCACCTGAACGCCCTCTCTACGTTACTCTTGCTTGCTTTCCAGACTGAAATATGTGCAGGTATGTCTGCACATGCTGCGATCACACACCTCTGCGGTTACACCCCAAAGCATAACGAGCAGGATTTGTTTCAGGACTAAAAGACAACCTGCGTGGTACTGCTAGCCAAAATAAGCTGCCTTTTCTCTTTCTGGGTGACGGCAAGCGGAAAATCTAAGGAATTGTCTTTGGAATTGGCTCAGAGGCAATCTTGCCATTCCTGCTGTACATGAGGTGGTGAGTGTGCACCCAAAAACACCAGCCTGATGCTAAATGCAGTCCCCATGGTCATGCAGCTGAGGCTGTGATTCCTGTTTGCTTCAGCAGCCCAGTCTTTGGTGTCTTGTGGGAAGTGGCTTCTTGACTTTCGTGGGTAATGAAAAAAGAGCTTGTACCAACCATCGTCCATCTATGAGACCCGTCTTTGTTGTTGTTTTCTTGTTTGTTTTTTGATTTTAAATAAGGATTTTGTGAAAGTGCCTATATGTTATATTTATCATGAAATTATAAATATATATAAAATATATATAATGAAATATGATATACATAAATATATATCATGAAATTATATATATAAAGCATCAAATATTAGTTATAAAATTATTAAGTACAAAATTATTTAATATAGACCAGAATGATAAAATACAGACGTGTGGCAGAATATGCTTGTGTGCAGTGGGTGTGGATCAAATACCTGCTTTGTGCACAATGGTTTTCAGAACTAGCAGGTTACAGCTTGTACACTGGCTTTTGATCAGGCATGTGTGCATTGTAAAAGCGCATATAACTTTGTTTCTGTCTCAATGTAATTAGCAATGAGATAGCCATGAGATGGCAAAATATTAACAAGAAATCCAATTCTTGATTGTTTTACAAGAATGGTTTTCTTATCTTTTTCTGGCACCACAATTTTTAGCTGATCATTATACTCAGCTGTAATCCACTCACTAGTACTCTGTTCAGCTACCATGTCATTACATACTTTTAATTGTATATATATAGCTCATACTCCTTCTTATATTAAATTTTGTGGTCCAATGGACTTAATTTGTTGTTCTAATTTTGGCAGATTTTTTCTCTAAAATGCAATACAGCTTAACACTGTTTTCTTTGTTTTAGAGCTGTACTGAATTTATTGTAGCTGTGCCCATTTGTGTTTTCTAATCCACATTACTCCAAGCTCCACTGAAGCAGCAGCCTCTTCATTTCTCCCTAATTTTTTTTCCAATTTGGTCACAGAGAGTTTGGGGAGAGGCAGGCACAAGTCCACCACTTTTGAGGACCACCAGGGAAGATAACAACACAGAACTTTCAACAGATGATTTAAAGCACAGTATTATATTTTCTTTATTAAAACCAATTATTACCAAACTATTTAGTATGTTTACCTTTCTTCTAAAGTAAATGCAGGTACTGGAATCATGAAAATTTTGGCCACCATTGGCAGGGAATTGGTTTGAATTAAAAAGAAAATATTAACTCCTTTTAATGATGTACTGTCTTATGAGTAGCTTACATTTTTTGCTACTTGTTTAATCCAGTGTACATTAATTAGAAACAAATCTGTCTACTGGAGATCACATTGTTTTTGTCTTTATATTTAGAGATTAAATAAGACTAGAAAATGTCCATAATGTTAGACTGCCTCAGAAAAGCCATTACTCTAGATAAATCTGTTTTGCTATATTATCTCAGTCCCTTTTCCTGTGATTCCAAAAAGAGGTGATCGACATCCCCAAAACACAAGCACACTATTAACAGTGTCTAGTTATGACAGGAAGGAAACAAAAATCCCTGCAAACCTCTTAGTAGTTTCTGGCAACAGTGCTAACTGATCAGGAGCACCACAAAGGAGTTACATGCCAGACAAGAGGAACAGGAGAAACACTAGGGCAGGAATTACAAATGGAAGGAAATGTTGGATTTCAAACAGACACTAGACAGAAACCTGCCAGTACTGCAGCCCTCAAGGGTCAGTCCTACAGAGAATGAGGACATCTAAAGAAAACCCAAGGCAAAACTGTCTCTCTGTTATCTGAGAACATCCACAATGCTGCCGACAGTACTCCCGTGCAGAAATAATGTACACCTGTGAAAAAACACAAAGAGTCGGCAAATACAGATAGCAGGTTCACTTGCTGGCTTGGACAGCATCTGAAGAAAGAACTATTTAAAAACACAAGAGGTGGTGTTATAATGAGGAAACCATGGAGAGCAGAAAGCTTATGATTATTGACAGAAGTTGATTAAGAAATGGATTATTGTCTGTTAGGATGTTGGAATATCTACTGTCACCTCTATCCTATGTATCTTTATGTAAATTTCCTTTAATTGAGGTATTCATTTACAATCATTATTTTCATTGGTAATGCGCTTTATTTGCATTTGAAAGCAAAAAGAGGAAAAATATTAAACATGACTGGCTGACCCCTACCATGTGAGAAAGGGTTCGCTTTTTGTCACTCTGACCCAAATGGATTAGGGCCAGGAAATAAAGGTCAAGTTCTTACCAGTACCCCCATGTGTCACGTTTTTATTACATGGAGTTTCCAAGAAAAATATTCCAATTTGCGTCAGTAATTATTCGTTCTTTATGCATTATCATGTCAGTTTCTGAGTTTATTTTGAATTCAAAAATTATCTTTGAGTGCCAGGCCTATTAAAAAGCAACCCTTTGTGAAATACCCCTCAGCAGTTAGACGCGAGTGATAGATTTTGTAGCTGTACGCGCTCTCTTTTCCCTTTTAAGAATCTCCCCTTCCACAGCAGTCCCCCCATCATCTGAGTCATAAACCGCCAAGACTGCGCTTGGATTACGCTCCTTTGTGGCCAGTTGCTGCCCGACTTAGAAGATGTCTGAGGTCTGTCATTGCTAAAGCAGTGCCCAGGGCAGATGGGGGTGGAGCGAGTCTGTCCGTGCCGTTGGGCAGCGTGAGGTAAAAGTGCGGCGACGTACCCCGCGTGCTGCTCTACCGCACTGACCGCAGTGAGAAGCTTGAGGTCACGCTTTAGCCACCAGCGGCGTCGGGGAGCTCCCTGTCCTGCGGGAATTGGTTTGGGGCAGTGCTGCGCCTTTCCAAGACAGGCAGAAAGATGAGGGGCCCCTCCAGCCGCTGAGGCCACACATGTCATCACCCCAGCCCAGGGCTGCCCAGGCCTACCACAATGCCATGGGGAGACATCTGAGAGTGCCACGGGTTCCACGGGCACAGCTACGGCCCTGGAGGCAGGGCTCCAAAGATAAGCTTCGAAAGAAGTTTCTGGTTTCGCAATTTTAATGATACCTTTTTAATCTGGTCATTATTTTCTTTGATTGCTAATACCTTGACCTCTGGTGACAGCTGCTGCTTATGCCCGCTAAACTTTAATGCAGGCTACAGTAAAGAACATTATGATTATTTGAAAAGGCAGAGTGTAATGCATTTCAGATTAACAGTGAAAGAAAAGCTATTCAAGTTAGAAGTTCACTTTGCCGTATCACTCTATGCTGCTTTCCTTATTATCAGTATAAAAAATGAAATGAGAATAGCACATCTTTTAATTTCCTTCTACTATTACCTCTTGATTTGCATTCAGAGCTCCCAGAAGAAATACTGCTGAATTCAGAAGTAGTCTATTTAAGCTGCGTGGTGTTTAAAAATTGCTGCAAGAGGTTAAGGTGCTCTATATTATGCAGTTGACCTTTCTAAGAAGCTGTGTTAACAATTTAGATTTATAATTTTGTTAAATTTTTTTCCCCAAGCAAAATTCATTATCTCTTTTCATACCCCTGAAGGTTAAATCTTTTGATTTTTTTTTAACTTATTTTGTAAGATTTCTAAATTATATTTAAACTGCTTGTACTTAAAAGGTTGTTTTGCCAGTGTCTTTGAAAAGGATTTTTTTTTTTGTTTCTGTCTCTCTTTGTACCTGGTCTGAAGAGACTGTGTGCTCTCACAGTGTTTTACCTAGGAAGAAAGAACCCAAACCCTCCATCTGCAGAGTCCTGCAAATACATTTGAACTTTTTCATCTTGCACTATCATATCTTCGTGGCCACTGGGTTTGAACAAGATGTCCATGGAAAAATATTTTGGATCCTGCCTTTACCAAACAGTTATAGCCTCCTGGTGTGCAGGATTCAAGCCTCCCTGGATTTAACCTTTGTTCCCTGCCTTTGTCAGCACCGCCCCGGTCACTGAGAAAAAGAATAAATCCTAACAAATCAACAATAGTGAAATGTGCCAGGGTAGGGAGCGCTCTACCCTGTGACCCTTTAGCCCTAAACAGAGGTGTTTGTGCTCTCTACTGCTGCCTGAGCCAAAAAAAAGGTCAATGGTGGAACCCTGTAATGCAGAACAATTTCCAAAATGCTCAAGGTGTCACCATCCCAGCTCAGTGGTCTCCTGCATTGGATATTTATTATGGGCGCTGCCTCCTGGTCACCTCTCATCTGAAAACTCATACTACAGTTATGACTCTGCCAGTAAATAAAACAGGGTCAGGAGCTCTGGGCCCTGAGGCCAAGCAGCACGGGGCGGCCGTATCAGCACTGTATGGCCTGTGACCCTCAGGTGTATTCATCATTTAGAGCAGGTTTATATTTTTTCAGCCTGCAGTGTGGCAGTGAGAAGGGGGCTGTGCTGCAGCGTTTCTGCTGTTCATGCAAGTGGGTGTGATGGAGGGACAGAGCACCTCGGGTCCCACTGGAGGACTGTGGGGCAGGATGGAGACAGGACAGACAGCTCTGTAGTTTCCCCTGGAAATGGCCCTGCTGCGTGATCCCCCACAAGTAATGGCTGGACGCTCTCCTGCAGGGGTAGTCGGCATGGGCCACAAGCAGGCCAAGTGCTGCCACTGAAGCGGGATGGACCATGAGCAGCAGAGCCGTGCTGGGGATTGCCCAGCTCCCAGAAGCCAGGCCTGCAGACTGGCCCGAGAGTCAGCAGTAAGGGGCTGCCTTCAGGCAAGCAGGAACAGGTTGTGACTCGCAGCTGTGAGCACAGGGGGAAGTCAGGATGGATGTTTTGACATTTCAGTGTTTCTTGAGTTCCTACTCATTCTCCACTCTATTGCAACAGTCGCTCAGACTTCCTACAGCAAGAGCAATATATTGACAGCTGCCTTCCTGTTGTAAAGTCAACAGGGAGCAAGGGAAGCCAAGGACAGATCCTAGAGCCAGAAGGTGGTTTTATTCCTCTAATCTCAAGGTATGTAGACAGTGATCAGCACCATAGCAACTATCTGAGCCACTTGAATGAGTTAGATACAGAGATAGCGACACTTGTTATTTATACAGCACCCTTTATTGGAAAATTTAAAAATGTCAGATACCAGTTTCATTGAGTAGGTAAACTGCATTCATTTGTTGATATGGAGGTGCCATAAAACCTCTCTTTGTATCACTGGGATATAACTACATGATAGAGACTGTTGGCAACAAGTAAGTAAAACAGTTAGAGGTTCTAAAGAAAAAAAAGAATAAACCAAGGGAATAAAAACATACTAAACAGATGAAGAATCGGTCTATACGCAGAGCCAAGCCAAAACCTGGCAGCTTTGTAAACCAGCTAACACAGAAATAAATGAAAGTCCAAACAATAGGAACAAACCTGGAACAAATAAAATCATGAACTCAGAAATGTTACCAATTGATTGCAAAGATAGAAATGCCTTTTGAATTAATTGTGTCCCTGTAGTTTATTCTACTGCATACTTTGCTTCTGGGAAGATTCTGTATCTGAAAAAGCCATATGAAGTATATTCGTTGAACAGTACAAATGGAAATAAATATTTCTCACTTGAAATAGTAAGACACAAATTTGTCTCTATGTTATTAGCTGGTTTTCCTCTGAATCATCTTGAACTTCTAGTCAGACAGCAAAGTTAAAATAAATTATTTCATCATGCTGCAGAATATTTCTTAACTGTGTAATTCTTTCCTTTGCAGAACGCAGGTACCAAGCAGATTGTGGTTCTATGTGTCAGCATTACCCCGGTGACTCTCAGCTTTTGCAGAATTTATGTTTTGACTAAAAGAATGTAATTATTTTTATAGATTAAAAAAAATCTGTATGTGCATACTCACTCTACAAAGTCCTGCTCAATGCCAAAAAAAACATACTCTGAGTCCAAAGCAAAATGTAGACTATATCAATGAGGTCATCTCTGAAGCTTAATTATGAGATAATAGTTGCAACTTCTAATTTCAGGCTTAATCAGTTTTATGACATCCAGCTTCACAGCACAGAGTGTGAATAAAATAGGAAAGACTTCTGCTGTTTGGACATCGTCATTCCCTTGGCATGCACTTGGCTGCCATCTGGGCTTGCCCAGCAGTAGTACAGCCATCCCCAGGAGGATTCAGGAGGGGAAAGGGCACTGCCGGGCCACCTCTCCCCTCATGGCTGCAGGCCCTGAGAGACCTCCCTGTGGTGACTGAACCCAGAGGTCTCTCAAGTGCCTCAAGTTAGCCAAGGTCTCGAGTTTGCCAGCCTGAAGTAAAGTCCTGCCCAGGATAAGAGAACTTGTAGTGTTCGCATTAGTGACTGAGCAGGACAAATTAGTCAGATTTCTAAAATTAAGAATAGATCCCTTCTTTATTTAAACCCTTCCAATTCAAATGTTTTCTCCTTAGAAACAACCCAGCTAACAAGACCATGGTGTTGCATCACTGCCAGATTGTCATCCCCCACAGCAGGATGGGTTTTTAAACTCGCCATCCATCTCACAGTGCGTGAAGGCCAACTGCGGGTCTGAGGCCCAGCAAATGAGCAGCCAAGTTTGATATATCAGCCAATCAGTAGCATTGGTATTTATGCAGGAATGAAGCTGAAAGTGCAAATAAGGCCAGTGACTAAACCTTTCCAGCAATTACATTTAATAAGGTACTGCATGTTATTTACAGAAAAGATAGATCACACAACTCCTACATGTAAATGCACACAGAGTGTGAAGACAAAAGCTGCACTCT
This sequence comes from Mystacornis crossleyi, assembly GCA_013400655.1. Classification (NCBI taxonomy): domain Eukaryota; kingdom Metazoa; phylum Chordata; class Aves; order Passeriformes; family Timaliidae; genus Mystacornis; species Mystacornis crossleyi. The sequence continues at coordinate 10,730 of VYZQ01051508.1, forward strand.
CATAACATGCTAAACAAAATAAATAAAACAGAATTATTTTGGCACAATAACTATTACATAAATAAATATTCTAGAACATAATGAATTGACATTTATTTACAGTCTATTGAAAGTGCAAACAATTGGCTGAAAATTAAGATATTTGTAAATGCGTAAGACCAGAAAATGTGTTAACCAGCCACGATTAATTATAGCTGAAGTTTAAAGTTTTAATGTCCAGGAAAATATCCTCTTGAAATCCATTTGTGCATATTGTGCTCTTTTTGAACCAGTCCTTTGCTACCTTTAATGCTATTGATTTTGACAACCTTACTTTTTAACAGAATATTGTAAAATACCTGATTGGTAATTTTAAAAAAAAAGAAGTAAAATGTAAACACTGATTATTATCATTCAAAATATTTTCAGTCCTGTCAGTTTTCTGAAATGGCCACACTGCTTTTAGTAGTGGGCAGTATGATTAAGATTAGGAATTTTTCTTAGTATTCTCTTGTATTTAAAATGGAAATATTTGCAAGTCTTCTCTGAATGGAACTATATCTTGGACCACTCTTGAACTTACATTCTTTTATCAGATGCTTACATACACCTTCTATTGAGGTCAACAGTAGCTGAGCAAGCTAAACTGATGATCAGTTTTGGTCCTGACCTGAAAAGCAAATCATAAAATACAGATTCTTAATTAGGGAGAAGAACCCACTACCTACCTTAGGACTTTTATCAGCTTTTTGTGCATTTCCCACTAACTATTCTATTTTATCTTTTGCCTTTTTTTTTTTAGTCCATATGAGATATCACTTAGTACACTTTAAGATGAATTAACAGTTCACAACATGGCCACCCATACACCTACAGTGCATAAATTCTTTCTCAGCCAAAGTTCTCCAGCAGGCTGGTACATTGTGCGTTGCCTAAGACCTTAGAATATGTTTTTGCTTGTTTTTGTAGTGGCAGTGCAGTAGCAGAGAAAGTGAAGTTCTTAACCAGTGACCTTGAGAGGATAAAAGATCATTTCTCATCATTGCTTCAAATGTTTATGCTCGGCGCGGTTCCAGTCGGTGAGACATCTGTGATAAAGTTCTCTGGTTGTCAATCACATTTAATTGCCGCACATAGCTCCGAACATCCTGATGGTTTTTATTAGTGAGCGCTGCATCAGGATCTGGTGAAAGAGAAATGATGCAGGATTGATAACACGTAAATGGACAATGCCTGAAAAAAATGCACAACTCCTTACAAGCTGCCACAGGAAAGACTAGTTCCTGGTGAGTTAAAAAGGAAATATTTAGAAATTGCTCTCTTTGAAACCTTTGCTCCGTATCTGACAGTCTTTCTGGTTACTACCCCCACAAATTAACTTTTCTCTTGGACATCCTTGGCTACATTTACTAAAATTGATGGCCCTTGGTTACAGTTTTACACATCACCTTACCCGTCATTAGCTATAAATTATACAGCTAACAAGTACGATATAAGGCTGCTCATTTGCTTTTGAACCAGAAACTTCCACAGATTCAAAATTATATAATTGATTTAAGCCGCCTTTCATGCAATATTCTCATTTCTAGGTCAGTATTTAATATTTGTAACAATGTCGTGCTTGGTGGATGCCCCATTCAAGCCTCAGAATTTACTACCTGTTTACATTACTTAACATAACCAGATTATACCTACTCCAGCAGCAGTTATGGAATACTATTGAGTTAAATTCTGACTATCTTCAGCCTCACAGGGAACAGCTTACAGTGTAATGTCTGTTAGGTAACTTAAATTCAACTAAAAAATTATACTGAGGCATCTACAATACATTACACATACACACACACACAAAAAGCATGGAATTTAGATCCAACAGATCTGTATACTGACATTTTGTTGTATCATTTATAATGAAAATCTGCTTCTATTTCTAAATACGTAATTTCTCTCTCCTGCTTAATACATCAGAATTAAAGACACAAAGCCAGAAAAACCTGGACTGTGGGACAAAAAAAAGTCTCTCTTAATTTCTACAGTCCTACAGAAATTTCTACAGATCTTCTACAGTTAAGCTTTGACCCATATGGAAAGAAACTGGTTTTATAAAAATACAGTTTGATATTGTTTATTCTGTTGTTTGAGAAGGAGGAAGGGTGCTGTAAGCCAAAATGGATGAAGTGCTGAGGAAATGCCCATGTGGCTGACACTGACAGTACCCCTGGCTGGGCTGAGACCCGCAGAGAAGCCTGTTTGACCATACAGCTCTATCCTCATGGCCTCCAGCAAGTTCTGGTAATTATACTGACAAACAGGTTTTAAATTCACTGCCTTATGCAGTTATGTCATTTATAAAGGTCCTGTCTCCAGACTGGTTCCATATTAAAACAGCATTTATCCAAGCAAGTATCTGTGCTGCTGCCTGCTAGACTTCTTTCGAGTGCTTCTGAACCCGATGGCTAATTCCAACTGGCTCCAATCTGACAGATGGGTAGAGACCTCGCAGATATTCAGCTCTTTCACGTGCACGGACAAGAGATAGAGGAGATGGGGTTTATTAGAGCTTCCTGAAGGACATTTCACCCTGTGAAACATCACAGTGTTCTGGTACACGCAGAATTAGTTGTCATTACTGTAGCTACTGCTGCTAATGCTGACTGTAGAGATGTTGTAATACACTTACTGAAAGATTGGCTCCGGCAGAATTTCACTGTCCTGACAGTGTTGGCAATCATGCGCTGGAAGGAAAAGATGGGATGCAATCAGAGAACAAGCACTGTATTTCATCATCATTTTAACAAAGCACCTAACTGTGCCTGAGTGCGAAGACATATGTCAATAAAGCAGTCATGGGAATGAAAATATAATTTTAATGCTGATACTTTCATATGTAGGGTGTGATTTGCATTTACACAGGCTTTAAATAAGCATGAGGATAATTTACATGCACTCAGAGAACTCTTTCCCGTGCTGGAATGCTGTAAATGGCCCTAACTAAGAATGAAAATCAGCCCCTTCAATGTGCATTTCTTTGATAACATCTTACCATATTAAAAAGTAAAAGGAATACCATGGAGTACATGCACATTAATTTAAAGACCATCAGCTCCTAACAGCAAGGGCATTTCTAGAATATATTCAGTAATTAAAGAGCTTTCATCTTTTATATAAACTTGACTTTAAAATGCAGTCCTCCTGGAAAATGACTGTGTAAATGAGCGTGTGAGGGCGTGTGTTCACTGATTCCAGTGGCAGAATGCTCAGTTCACAGGTGAGAAGGCACTGTCAGTACTGTGGCCCTGCAGCCAAGTTTCACAAACAGACCTGTTAGTGTTACCTTGCACAAGTGTATCTAACTCAACGTGAAAAGTGGATTCACTTTTGGTGGACCCTTCTACTGACAATTCACCAAAAAACCCAGAAGTCACTTTGTCCTTCTTGGCTGTACTTCCTCTTCAGTGAAAAAGACATTATTTCACTCAATTCAGTTTAAATCAATACACTTTGCTCTGATAAATCAGATGTTATTTTACAATAGTTTTGAAGTACAGAAATTAAGGTAAGTCATAAAGCAAAACATTAAAGATTTAGTTCTGGACTGTAGAATTTTAACTGGCTTCTGTGATTGGTGGTTAGCACCACACATGTAATACACCCAGCAGTGTGGGGGTAGAATCAGTTGTTCTACATGATGTCCAATAAACTGAAACTTCAGCAGTTAGCTAGAGAGTTTGATTCAATCACTGTTATAAGTGCAACATTTGTTTCAGTTTCTTTTGCTTAGGTTAAGAAAAAGTAGAGGAGGGAAATGTTATTCCCAATCAGAATGTCTGTGTTCCAACACAGCTACATCTTCTAACACAGCACACTCTCACCAGGCTACTTCATACGTTATGGAAATGTTGTGTGAGATTAACAAGCTACTTAGTCATAAACTCTCACCAAATGGAATTATATACCTCTTACTAGTGAACAGTAAAGCCTAGGGCATATGCTCTTCTAAATTCATACACAATTATAATCTTAAATGAAAATGTTACAAATGAAATACGTTTTTGAAATCTGTCATTCTAGAAGTGGGAAGCACCAGTGTAAAACATTCCTTACACACACACTGCATAATCGCAGACATTTTCATGTACTGTCAAGCATACAAAAATGGGTTGGTGGTCAGTGTGAGAAACACTATTGATATATCATGTACTAAATGTTTGTGGATTACATCTTGTATTATCAAATGGAATACAGCTCTTCTGAAACTGATATAAAATGTGTTTATTCTAAAACACACTTTCCCAAAACAGCTAGGGAATCTGGATATGGATCTACTTATGTTGTTCCTAAAGTCATATGCATCTACATGTATAATTCAAGTAAGAGTAAATTTTATCCTATGGTAATTTTCATACCTCTTCAAGCCATTATTACTATGAAGATTTTCTAAGGCACTTACCTTGCAAACATTCTCACAGGTGCTTAGCATTAAGCATGTGAACAAACTCCACTGACTTCAATGGAACCTCTTAAATACTCAAGTTAACTGGACTGAGACAGAACACACTGCATGTTACAGTGTCGGTTTTTCAGTCTAACCCAATCAAACGTAAATCAAAACAACACAAGCATATAAACATGATTGTTTCACACATCTATGGCTTCATATTTGGCTCTGTTATGTGACGCTGCTATTTTGATTTATACCAGTTCAAAAAATCCTCATCTGCAATAACTGTTTCAAGGAGAGATCATAAAGTTGAACGGAACCAGCAAACATGATTAAGTTTCAAGACTGTCTAGCTTCAAAAGAAGCTTTGCTAAGGGCACTTCATTTTTAGGAAGATAGCTAGTTTTGCTTGATGTGCTTTCTAGATGGATTTTTAATACACACCCTAATTTCTCATACCTGTAAGTGTTTAGGTTTTGAAGCCTCATTTCATAATAATCTTTAGAGATATTATTATTAAGCTTCATATGTGAAAACTTAGATCTATCAAAAAAAGTGTTCTTTGGAATAATTTTACACTTTTTTGTCTTGTGGGGATTTTGTTTTCAAAAAAAGCAGAATATCCAGAATAAATACTGTAATGTGGTACTGTACTGAAAGACAAATTAAATGTGTGTAGTGAAGGTTTTTAAAAAAATTTTTGCTATTTCTGAATTTGCAATTATGTGGGCTCTTCTAGGCAAGGAAAATGGAAAAGTCAACGGCCTTGTCTGACTTCTGGTTAAAGGCTGAACTGCCTGACTTCCTTCAGTTGGCTGACAGACTTCATTTTAAGGGGTTCCTTTGCCTTTTCCTAAGGATAATGTGATCCAATCTGTGCATTCAGAAGGATCCTGGCAATGATGAAATACAAATGAATACGGAAGTGGGTGTTACAGCTGAATAAATGGAGAAACTGGCCCAAAGACAGCATCACAAGCCAGTGGGGAGATTCTGAAGCATTAGGTGTCTTTGAAGAGCTCTTTTCACATCACTTTTTTTCCAAGTGCTGTTCTACTGTCTCATAATGTCTTAGCTCCTAACAGTTCCTCCTTGTAAGGTGCGAAGTGAACAGAAAAACAGCCTATGAAACAAAAGTGAATTTCCCTTCCTGAATCTCATAGATGTTGGATTGTCTTCTTTTGACGCAAGAAAACTAGAAACATGTACAGAAAAAATGTTCCGGTGGAGGTTTAACTGCCTGCTCCTGACAGTTTTTCTTCAAATAGAGGATTACCTCCAGTCAATGCCTGCAAAGATTAACTTCTGTTCCCTCACAGTGCTAAGTAAGACCACTATCAAAAAGCCATACAAACCTAAATTTGGATCTTTCTGAAATAGAACCAACTGCATAATGTAACAAGTAATGGCTACTTACCAGCATGCTATGTATACACAACAATACCCTTTTCAAGTTTTACAGTCTGGAATTGTGGCAGCAGGCCAGTACATTATCTTCTAATCCATTCCAAACCCAGGTTGCTAAATATTATAAATATTCATACATGCCATTGAAAACTACTAAGGGCTTTAGTCACAGACTTTTTGCATAATCTTTATATTCCAAAAATTAAAGAATTGTTGCCCCCTTTTTTTTTGCATATGGATAAGAGTGTGAATTCCCTTTTGTTCATCTCCACAAAACCTGAAAGCTAATATGCACAAATTCTCTAATCCTCTTTTCGCACCTGAAGGGTGAAGAGGGTTGACAAAAAGAAGCATCAGTGGTCAGCACCATGGCACTATCTGGTGCTGCCATGGCAGGTCAGCTCTTTGAGAGCTTTTTCCTGACTTCTGCTCCCTCTACAGGTGTTATTTCTGAGATAAGGCTGGGTAATGTCATATGGAGAAGGTGCCACAGAAACTAAT